>PVIW01006039.1:0-94358 GCA_004026585.1 Noctilio leporinus | reverse complement strand
GCATCCTCGCCAACACTTGTTGTTTGTTGATTTGCTGATGATTGCCATTCTGACAGGTGTGAGGTGGTATCTTAATGTAGTTTTAATTTGCATCTCTCTGATGACTAGTGATGTTGAGCATTCTTTCATATGCCTCTGGGCCCTTTGTATATCTTCCTCAGTGAGTTGTCTGTTCAGGTCCTTTGCCCATTTTTTAATTAGGCTGTCTGTCTCCCTGGTGTTGAGTTGCGTTAGTTCTTTATATATTTTGGAGATCAGACCCTTGTCTGAGGTATCATTGGCGATTATGTTTTCCCATACAGTTGGTTCCCTTTTGATCTCATTGTTAACCCATTCATTACTTAAAAGCATGTTATTCAGTCTCCATGAGTTAGAATATTTTTGTTTTTTTCCCTTGAGATTGGTTTCTAGTTTCAAGCCATTGTGATCTGAGAAGATGCTTGGTATGATTTCAGTTTTCCTGTATTTGTGGAGACTTGTCTTGTGACCTACCATGTGGTCTTTCTTAGAGAATGATCCATGTGCATTTGAAAAGAATGTGTATTTTGCTTCCTTGAGGTAAAAGACTCTGTATACATCAGTTAGGTCCATTTTCCCTAGAGTGTTGTTCAATGCCACAACATCTCAGAAGATTGTTTTGTTTGGAGGATCTGTCCATTATTGATAGTGGGGTATTAAAATCCCCTACTATGAGTATATTGCTGTCTATATCTTTCTTAATGTCCTCCAAGATTTTCCTTATATATTTCAGAGCTCCTATGTTGGTTGGTATATGTTTACCAGAGTTATTTCTTCTTAATTGATTGTTTTCTTCAGTATTATGAAATGTCCATCTTTATCCCTTTTTATGGCCTTCATTGTAAAATCTATTTTGTCTGAAATAAGTATTGCTACTCCAGCTTTTATTTCATATTTTTCCATCCCTTCATTCTCAATCTGTGTCATTTTTTTGTTCCGAGGTGTGTCTCTTGAAGACAGCATATCTGTGGGTCATGTTTTCTTATCCATTCTGCTATCCTATGTCTTTTGATTGGTGCATTTAATCCATTTACATTTAAGGTTATTATTGATTGATACTTATTCATTGACATTTTCTCACTTTGTACCTGTATTCCTTTTTCGCTTTCTTTGTTTCTTCATTTTACTTATTTATTTATTTTTAAAGCAGACCCTTTAGCATTTCTTGCAATGCTGGTTTGGTAGAGATGTATTTTTTTAGTCTTTTTTTTGTCTGGGAAACTCCTTATTTCTCCTTCCATCTTCAATGAGAACCTTGCTGGGTAGAGTATTCTTGGTTGCAGGCCTTTGTTTACCATTACTTGCAATACTTTTTGCCATTCTCTTTTGGCTTGGATTGTTTCTGTTGAATAATCATTTGATAACCTTATTGGAGCCCCCGTATATGTTACTTGTCATTTCTCTCTTGATACTTTTAGGATTCCCTCTTTGTCTTTAAAATTTGCCATTTTAATAATGATGTGCCTTGGAGTTGGTTTGTTTGGGTTGATCTTCATTGGGACCCTCTATGCTTCCTGTACTTGATTAATGTTTTCACTCATCATGTCAGGGAAATTTTCTATCATTAGTTTTTGGAACAGGTCTCCCTTTCTTTGTTTCTCATCTCCTTCTGGTATCCCTATGATATGGGTGTTATTGCATTTCATGTTGTCCTGCAGCTCTCTTAAACCCTCTTCAATCTTGTTCAGACTTTTTTCATTCTCTTGTGCTGTCTTAGAGTTTTTGTCTATATTGTCCTCCAACTCACTGATCTGGTCCTCTGCTTCCTCTAGCCTGTTGTTGATTCCTTCTACTGTATTCTTCCATTCAGAAATTGTATTCTTCATTTCTTCCTGGCTGTTACTCATAGTTTCTATGTCCTTTTTGATGCTGTTGTAGCTCTCAGTAAGTTCCTTGTAACTTCCCTGGAGTTGTTTATAGTTTTCTCTCTCTCTCTCTTTTTTTTTTTTTTTAATTTTATTGTTGTTGTATTACATCCATCCCCTTTTTGCTTCCCTCTGTCCCGCTCTCCACCCACCCATTCCCCCCTATAGTTTTCTTTAATGTAGCTGAGCTCATTGAGCTTCTCTATCATCATTCTTTTGAATTCCTTATGTGATATATTGTGTAACTCTGTTTCATTTGGTGGTCTTTCTGGGGATTCTTCCTTTCCTTTTGTTGGTGGTCTGATTCTTTTTTTCCCCCATTTTGGGTGTCTGTTCTTGCTTGCTTTGTTTTTTGTTTTTTCCTTGGATTAATCTGCTTTGCTTCCTTGCCTTAGTTGAGCACCTTTCTGTGTTAGGAGATTTGTGGAGTTCAATGTTGCAGTCTCCTAGATTTTCTCCACTTATTGCTCTTGGTGTGATCTTTATTTGGGCTGTCTGGTTGTATTCTGGATTGGTTGTGTATGTTGCTCCTTTCCTTCCAGTCAAGACACTCCTATCCTTCTAAAACAGAACCACCAGTCCAGGCAAAATAACCATACCTTCAGTGATACCTTTCTCTTTCACTTCCCCTTTTAACTGTCTATGAACGTAACTATATACCCAAACCCACCAAGGTAACCCCCACTCTTAATCACACCCTCCGCTGCAATTGAGCCAGTCTTGATAGAGATTTAGATATATTAAGCCTGTTGTATAAGAGGAAAAATGATTAAGTTGATTATAGATAGTTTTGAAGGGTGCTGAGAAGTAGCAAAGATAGCAGTGATAGGAGAAAGAAAACCAACTGTTCTATTTGATAGAAATGAGGAGAGGGAGAATCAGAAAGTCTCAAGTATGAGTGAACAGTTTAAGCCTATGTATATAGTTGCCACATCTGCCTCCCTGTTCACCCTTAGTGATCCCTGATTGGTCCAGGTGGAGCCAGGACCTGTGGGCTTTTAGCAGGAAAAAAATAAAAAAAAAAATTAAAAAAAAATAAAAAATTAAGAAGAAGAAGAAGAAGAAGAAGAAGAAGAAGAAGAAGAAGAAGAAGAAGAAGAAGAAGAAGAAGAAGAAGAAAGGGGGTGGGGAAAGAAGAAAGGGTTTAGATAGCTGTTCACCCTTAATAATCCCTGATTGGTCTGGATGGAGCCAGGACCTGTGGGCTTTTAGCAGGAAAAAAAAGAAAAATTTTAAATTAAAAAAAGAAAAAGAAAAAAAGAAGATAAAGAAAAAATAATAATAATAATAAAGAAAGGGATTAGGTGGCTGTTCACCCTTTATGATCTCTGATTGGTCCAGGTGGAGCTAGGACCTGTGGGCTTTTAGCAGGAAAAATATTAAAAAATTAAAAGAAAGAAAGAAAGAAAGAAAAGAATAAAGAAAGGGTTTAGGTAGCTGGGGAGGAGAGGAATACTTAGATTGATGACTGGGAATGCATTGTAGCCAGAGAGTGAGTAGACTTTAAATCAAGAGTAGGGGGAGGGTCTTGGCTATTTAGGTGGATTGAGATAGGGTAGGATTAAGAATATGTGAGCTGTGATACACTATGGTTTAAACAGTATTTACTTAAAATGCACTAATTGTGAGGCTTGGAAGTAACTTGAAAAGGATATGTTAGGGATTAATAGATCATGTAGCTCTTGGTACAACTCAGGTGCTTGAGATTAGCAGCAATCCATTTGCTGATTCAGCCTCTTTTTCTTGGTCAGGTCTCTGCAATCTACAATCTAGCTGGTCTTGGAGTGGCAGGGCCTATGATTGTCATAATCAGGGCTGATTCTGAGTGTCAGCCCCCAGGTAGGCTGGGCCTCCAGTAGTCTAGCTGTGTTCCAGGGCTGCCAGTGTTCTGGGGCCCTTCCTTTTCTTCCATTTGAAGTCCAGCAGGGTGCTTCTGGATGTCTTTAGTTGCTCCTCCCCCTCTAGCTCCTGGTGGAGTTTCCTGCCTGTGATGGGCTCCTAGCACCCCTGCAGGGTGGCCGGCAATCTCACTGGCTCCTGTGATGACTGGCCCTGCTCCCACAGCTCCTGGAGGAGGGAGCCCCCATCTGCCTACACTGCCCAGCTCCCCCTAGGCGAGGGCCAATCCTCCAAGCAGACCAGCTCTTCAAGGAGTCCTTCATGCCACCCTGTGATGCATGCCTGGATTCCCAGAACATCTGCAGTGTGGCCTTTGTTGCTGGCAATGGGTGGGTCAGTTGCCCCAGCTACAAGTTTCCTGCTCTCAGTTTGGAGTTTCTGCAGGAGCCTGGGGGCCTGTGTGGTTGTGCAGGGCTGGACCTTCCCCCTCCCAGGGGCTTCAAGCTGCTGCTTCCCCCGTGGCCCAGCAGCACCGTTTTTGGCCCTTTCACAGCCCCAGCCAGTGAATTTCCCTGCTCCCCTGCTCCTGCTCCCTACAGGACTCTTCTCCTCCTCTGTCCCAGTGAGGAGCTTCCTCTCCCTATTGCCAAGCGAGGCTCTCACACAGTCCCTTCCCTGCAGGAGTTCAATTCCTCATTCCCTCTGGCATTTGCCCTCACTGCCCACACTTCATTGTTCAGATTTCTAGTCACCAGGGAGCCTGGAGTTACAGTTACAGATGCCCCTCTGGGCAGAGCAACCACTACCTAGAGCCTACCTTCGGCCTACTGGCAGGTTTGGAACTGTCTCACCTGCTCTCCTGTAGGTCTCTGCTGCCTCTGGGCTGTGCTCCTCTGAGTCCAGATGCTGACCTCTCCAATTCTTAGGGACCTGCAGATGTCTCGTGCTCCCTATCCTGTCCTCTAGCTGCTCTGGTACTCGAGAACACCATCAGCACTGCTCTCCACTCTGTCGCCATCTTTGATCCCTAATTTTTTTGTATTAACTCTTCAAAATCCAGTATGTACTTTCAATATGTGTAAAAATATGTATGTGTGTAAATGTATTTGTACATATGTTTGGTAATATTTCAATTGATATTTCTTAAAAGGTTAATTCTTTAAACAAATGAATTAACATAGGCATTTTGAAATAATGAAGAGGAAACTTTGTATTAATATGATTTGAGAGTCTGACAGAAGGCAGTAATTAAATGCTGTATGCATTGGTGGTTACAGAATAGACAGGTGGGATGTTAAGAAAAATGAAATGGAGAAGCCAAAGAACTTGCATGATGACACAGGGACATAGATTAAGAGGGGCATTGCTGAAGGAAGTCGGGGTACTTGGTGGAGGGGGCTAAGGGGAAAATTGGGACAATTCTAATAGCAAAATGAATAAAATATATTTAAAAACAAAACAAAGAAAATCAAGCAATGAAAAACAAAGGCCTATAACCAAGACTACTGTATCCAGCAAGGCTCTCATTGAAAATGAAAGGTGAAATAAGGAGTTTCCCAGACAAAAGAATGCTGAGCCAGCATCTCCACCAAGCCAGCATTACAAGAGATACTAAAGGGTCTGATTTAAGAAGATGAAAACAAAAAACAAAAACAAAACAAAACAAAAAACAACAGAGAGAAACAGAAAGGAACACAACTACAAAGGAAAAAAATGAAAATGACTAAGTACCTATCAATAATAACCTTAAATGTAGATGGATTAAATGCACCAATCAAAAGACATAGGGTAGCTAAATGGATAAGAACCAAGTTTAACTTGTCAATGCTTTAAGATAATCTTGTTATAAGTAGATTTTACTAAATAACATATAGTTTTGTATTTTTATTGTATCTGCATTACTGCAGAATAAATTTTCTTAGATTGGAATTATTTCTAACTGGGATAATCAAGTTTCTTGCAGTAATTCCGAAAAATTAAATGTAGGTAAGGAAAAAAAGTAAGAAAATGTGGGTATATATTATATAGAGTACATGCTATGTCTCTTATTCACTGTTACAACATGTGTGCTTGTTTGTGGATGTGTAACAGATTTCCTTAGCAATTTATGTTTTAATATTAACAAGCTGGTAGTTGGTGTGTTGAGAAATTAGCCAATCTTCATGTTAGAAAACATGCTGAGAGTGAAGACTAATTTCGGATGGAAGTTGCAAACTACTAAACTATATGGTTCATGTACATAGGCAATATATATTCTTATATTAGCATATAAATTAGATGAGATTCCTTTCAGATAGATAGTGGAAATAGACATTTCTAGCAATGAAAGCCCCCAAACTGGGGGTGTTTGGGAGAATGTATTAATGCTATAGTAAACTTCATTATGCAAATGTGAACTAAATCTCCACTTCAACAGACTATTAAATAGTTCAGTAGTTAATTTAAGACCACATAGGAAGTTAACCACAAGTTCAAAAAAATGACTAGAATACAATTCTATAAAATTATCTAAATCCTAGGGTTTTTTATTCTATACCTCAAATTAGTAGATATAATTTCTACTCTGTGGGAACCAGCTGAGCACTGCAAGTACCATTGTTTCTAAAGAGTTCAACTAGTGAAACATTTAGAGGAGAAACAAAGGGTATTTAAAGTAATAAGACCTCTGCATGGCAAAAAAAGAAAAAAAAAAGAAAAAAAAAGCAAAGAAAAGCAAAGAAAGAAAGAAAGAAGTCAATCTATTATTCAAGATGGAAAACTTCATAAAGAATAAGTTTTAGTACCAGTAGCTTAAAAGAAATTTGAATTGTATTAATGGAGAGGGTGGGATCTGACTCAGAAACTAAATTCGGTTTTTACTATGGGTTTGGCAATGTCTCTAGGACAGCTTTCATGAAAGTGAGTCCTGCAATTCACTATTTCTGTGATATATTTCACAAAAATAGCATTTTAAAGTAAAAGAAAAAGAAAAATACTTAATTTACTACAATATATCTAAAATACTATCATTTAATATGTAATAATTATATATGCTATTGGTATATTTTAATTTTTTTGTGTTTATTCTTCAAAATCCAGTATGTACTTTATAGTATATCACAATTTGAACTAGCCACATTTTAAGTGGCTACATATTGAACACTGCAGATTTAAAGAATAAAGAAGAGCAAATCTTTTGGGAATGAAAAAAATTTAAAAATGCAACTGTCTTATAACCCAGTGATTCCACTTCTGGGAATTTATCCAAAGAAACAAGAAACACCAATTCAAAAGAACACAAACACCCCTGCATTCACTGCAGTGTTATTCACAAATGCCAAGATACGGAAGCAGCTCAAGTGCCCATCAGTAGATGAGTACATAAAACAACTATGAGATATTTACCCAGTGGAATACTAGTTGGCCATGAGAAAGAAGAAAATTTCCCTTTTGCAACAGCATGAATGGACCTGGAGAATAGTATGTTAAGTGAAATAAACCAGTCAGAGAAAAACCAGTGCCATATGATTTCACTCATGTGAAATCTAATGAACAAGCTGCACTAACAAGCAAACCAGACACAGACTCATAGATGGAGGAATTGAACAAAAAGGATAAAGGACTCATGGACATGGGCATAGTTTGATGATTTCAGGGGGGGATTGGAGCATAAGGGGTTAAATTATAGTGAAAAAATGCAATTAAAATAAAAATAAATTAATAAGTAATTCATTTTGTGTCATATATAACTGATGTGGTATTTACCTTCATAGTTGTTCTTTGTTTTCATCTTTTCCACTACTTTTTCCTACCATCTACCTTTCTTTCCTCTCCACACAAATCCGCTGCTCCCCAAGCAAGGCTCAGTTTTTTTTTTTTTTTTTTTGCAATCCTCAAAATAAAAATAGACTTTGCAGGCACTGGTGAGCAATGTTAGGTTTTCTTTTGTTTTTAAAAGTATATTGATTATGTTGTTACAGTTGCCCCAATTTCTTTTCCCTCCATCCAGCACCCTGCTTACCTCCACCATCCCACACCCCTTGGTTCATGTCCGTGGGTCATTCATGTAAGTTTCTTGGCTTCACCCTTTCCTATATTATTCTTAAACTCCCCCTGTCTATCTTGTAGCCACAAATTGTTTCCTAATTTCTTCACCATTTCCCCATTTCTCTCCCTACCCGCTCCTAGCTGATAACCCTCTCAATGATCCTCATACCCCTCATACTGATCCTATTCTGGTTGTTTGCTTAGTTTGTTTTTATTTTTACTTTTTTATATTCTATTGTTGATAGTTGTGAGTTTGTTGTCATTTTATTGTTCATAGTTTTGATCTTCTTTTGCTTAAATAAATCACTTTACCATTTCATATAATAATGGCTTGGTGATGATGAACTCGTTTTGTTTTACCTTGTCTGGAAAACACTTTATCTGTGCTTGCATGCTAAATGATAGCTTTGCTGGATAGAGTAATCTTAGTTGTAGGTCCTTGCTTTTCATCACTTTGGATATTCCTTGCTTGTCCCTTCTTGCCTGAAAAGTTTCTTTTGAGAAATCAGCCAATATTCTTATAGGAACCCCTTTGTAGGTAACACTCTTCTTTTCTCTGGCTGCTCTTAAGACTCTCTCTTTATCTTTAAACTTTGGCATTTTAATTGATGTGCCTCAGTGTGGTACTTTTTGGGTCTAGCTTGTTTGGGACTCTGTGCTGCCTGGACTTCCATGTCTATTTCCTTCACCAAATTAGGGTAGTTTTCCTTCATTATTTTTTCACATAAGTTTTCAATTTCTTATTCTTCCTCTTTTCCTTTTGTCACCCATATGACCTGGATGTTGCTACATTTAAAGTAGCCCCTAGCCCTGACTGATGGCACAGTGGATAAGGTGCTGGCCTGCAAACCCAAAGGTCGCTGGTTCGATTCCCAGCCAGGGTAAAATAACCAGGTTGCAAGCCAGGTCTCCAGCCGGTCCATAGCTGGAGGCAGGTGAAAGGCACTCATACATTGATGTTTCTTTCCCTTTCTTTCTCTTTTTCTGCCCTTCTATCTGAAAATAATGAATAAAATCTTAAAAAAAAAAAAAAAAAGTAGCCCCTGAGGTTCCTAACCCTCTCCTTGTTTTTCAAATTCTTCTTTCTTCCTTCTCTACTGGTTGGCTGCTTCTTTCTTTCTTTTTTTAAATAGTACAAATTTATTATTACTGCTCAAAGTCTGATGGTCAGTTGTTCTGATGTACAAACAGGAAGATGATGGATTCTTGAAACAACTGCCATTGAGTTCCATAAACTGTATGGTAGATTATTAAGCAGAAGGTTTATGGGCATTTTAGGAGGAATTGCTTATTTCTTTCTTACGTTCCAAATCATTGATATGAACCCTGGTTTCCTTCCCTGCACCCTTGGTTTCATGTGAATTTTTCTTCATTTCACTTAGCATAGCCTTCACTTCTTCCCTTATATGTTTGTTGTGCTTAATATTATTTATCAAGTCTGTAAGCATCATTATCACCAACATGTTGAATTCTGCATCTGTTAGGTTGGCTATCTCCTCATTGCTTAGTTCCCCTACTGGATCCTTAATCTGTTTCCTCTTTTGGGCCACATGTCTCTGTTGTCTCCACTTGATAGGCTCCTGTGTTTGCCTCTGTGTCTTAGGTAGAGCTTTTGCACCTGTACATTTTAAGGGGTGGAGCCTTAGATATTTGTCAATACACATGACCTGTTTCACCTTGTTGTGGTGCTGTATGTGGGGGAGGGATCTGAGAGGAAACAATGCTGCTTGCTTAGCCCTTGCTCCTTTTATACACTTCTCCTGCTTTCCATATGTGACTGGGGCCTCTCTTGCTATTCCCTGGCTGTGGTTCTCAGAGTGCATGGGTCTGCAGTTGTTCTAGGACTGTGGGGTGCTCTAACTAAATGGACTAATGATAGATGGGCAATTTCTTCCTCCACTCCACCCCCCATTGATTTTTACAGTCAGAAGCAATGTGACTTTATTTTCCTTGGCACTGGAACCATGAGCTGTGTGGTCTGGTCTGGTGCTCAGAGTGCTCCCTAGGTGTCCCTCTCTACCTTTGTTTAGTGTGTGACTATGCTTTCTGATGGAAGGCTACAGCTGCTGTTTCTGCCACTGCTGCCCTCACTGCCACTACACTGCATTATATCCACCCTGGCTATGCCTCTCCTACCTGTCAGGATGAGTATTTATTCTTTTTACCTTTGTTTGTTGGACTTCCATGCAGTTCAATTTTCTGGAACTTCTGGTTGTTTCCAGTTTTGAGGTACTCCTTCTTAGTTGTGGAGGGAGATGCAGTGAGTCTATTCATGCCTCAATGTTGTCTAAAAGCCTAGATTTTCTGGAGGATATATAAAATAGTGAAGAAAGAGGGTGAAGTACATTATATAACAAGTAGCTCTGTATAACAAAACATCTTTTTGTCTTCCTTTTTAAGATTTTATTTATTTATTTTCTCAGATAGGGGAGGGAGAAATAAAGAAAGAAAGAAAGAAAGAAAGAAAGAAAGAAAGAAAGAAAGAGGGAGAGAAACATTGATCAGCTGCCTTTGCATGTCCTCAGTCTGGCCCACAATCCAGGCATGTGTCCTGACTGGAATCAAACCAGTGAGCCTTGGGTTTAAAGGCCAGTGCTTGATCCACTGAGCCATACCAGCCAGTGCTAAAACCCTTCTTAGTAACCTTTTCCTAAGTCTCTGCTTGGCTCTCTCATGCTGGTCTTCCTTTTATCTTTAAATTCCTACATCTCTTATTCAGATTCCTGATCCTTACATGTTTCTGTCACTTAGATCTGCTACAGCTCATCCAAATCTGCATTCATTTACTTATCATTCCATTCAATAGACAAAAGATACCTCAGATTTTAAAATCTGCCTTTCTTAGAATATTTTAAGTCACTTAAAAATTTTAAGTTACTTATAAAAACTGACTAAAAAAATGTATCTGAGTATAGTGATGATTTAAATTAGGGATGTGAAGTATTCTTGGATAGGGAAGACAGCCGAGGAATAGAAAAATATATTTCAATTTGAGAATTGATCTTTCAGTGGCTATATATTATCAGGTTATCAAAAAGACTCCTTGTGAATGTATACTTTTACTATAAATATTTGCAATGATGTATATTTTACTGATAGACATTTGACCTCAGAGGTTGTTTGTAGGCAAAGAAGTTACCATGTAATGTGTTCAGCTTCCTAGAGACAGTTTCCAAGTAAGAAAATTGACAGTCATTATTGTTCTTTTGTTTCTTTGTTTCCCTCTTCTGTTCCTTTCTTCTAATTCTAACTTTTTCAGGACCTAAAATGCAGGAGAAAGTTCATTATGGAGAACTGAAAATGCCAAGATTCCCTGAGTCTTGGTTCGTTGAGTATACTGATAACTTCTTTTCAAAGTCAGCATTTTCTGTTCACCTCAAATGATGGCTTGGGATAATCATCAGTATATTTCAAATCTTGAAACAAAGTTAGGATATAAATGTCTATAAATTTAGAGTTGTTGAACTGTCTACAGTTCAGTTTTTTCAGAGCAGGAATGTATCATTCTGGTTCTTTCTCCTATCCAAAGGCAGTTTGTCCCATTTTTATTTTGTGTTGCTATTGGTTTAAGTGTATCTCTGTAAAACCCGTAAAGCTATCTGGCAGTTAGGCAGGGTATAAATAATCTTTATTATTATTATCATTGTATGTAACATTCACTCTGTTTTGCTGTCATTAATAAACCATTCAAGCAATGTTGTTGCAATGTACAATATTATCAGAAGATTCCCTGGGGAGACATATAAGTGAGTATTTAATATTCTTGTTCCTCAGACCATCTCTCTATAGGCAGAGATACTAAATCATGATACAAAGTTCAGCTGAAAAAAATAAAATCTACAAATACAAAAGACACAAAATATGTTACTATATATGTAGAATTGCTTTTAGTTCAGCATTTTTTTTTGCTAAACTAGATAAGAAATTAATTAAATTAATATGCTCTTGAAATTTTTATTCCTCTTTAGAAATTTTTGATTGAACTTACAAAATAATTCTCACAGACCTATATATCAGAAGGAATTTCTCAGCAGCTCCATCAAACTAGTATAAATAAACTTACAAGCCAAGTGAATTTACCACTCAAATACTTAATTATGAGCTGTCTTTTGAGCAGAGTTAGCCTGTCCTTTGTTTTCTTCTCACAATACCTCCTGCTGACTTGATAGAGCTCAGATTCAGTCTTAAAGTTTAAATCCAGTAAGATTATATAGTAAAGTCTGGAATTATTGGCATTTTGAGATGTGAAATAGTGCATATAAATAATTATGCAACCAAATGCTGCTGTGAAATTTGGCCCTGAAGATTTTCAGATAAATACTGGGATCTCAAGGACCTGCTTACTTGTGAAAACTAATCACAGCAGCATGCTGTTGACTGCCAGGTTCTTTGGAGCTTTAAGACAATTTTACCTTTTCATTGCACTAGTTAGCTGTAACTCTCATTTTCATGCAGAATTTCCTTTGAGAGTGTGCATGAGGAATTATAGTAGATATTTTTTCTTTTCTTTTTTGAATCATTGTTCTTTTATAGTTTTACTAATTTTTCTCCAATTGCCCTTTCCTACTCTTCCTACTCCCTTGCTTCCATAGTAAGTCCCCACCCTGTTGTCCAATGACCATGTTCCTTGACTAGGTCCTTCCCTTTCTTTCCTCCCTTCTCTCCCTTCCCCTTTGCCTGATCACTGTCAGCTGTTTCTTGTTTCCATGCCTTTGGTTCTAGTTTGCTAATTTTTTGTTTTGTTTATTAGGTTCCTTTTATAGGTGTGATCATATGGTATTTGTCTATTACCTCCTGGTTTATTTCACTAAACATAATACTCTCCAGTTTCAACTGTGCTGTCACAAAAGGTAGGAGTTCTTTCATTCTTTCTGCTGCATAATATTCCGTTGTGTAAATGTACCACAGTTTTTTGATCCACTGCCCCACTGATGGGCACTTAAGCTGTTTCTAGTGCTTGGCTACTATAAATAGCTCTGGTATGAACGTAGGGGTGCATAGGTTCTTTTGATTTGGTGTTTTAGGATTCTCAGGGTATAATCTCATTGTGTAACACATAATCCAATTTAGTGGCTTAAAACAGCAATTGCTTGTTGAACACAGGATTCTGTTGTTCAGTCATTTGGATTGGGCTCAGATTGGATGTTCTGCTGATCCTAACTGGACTCGCTCAAGCATCTGTGGTGAGCTGCTGGTCAGCCATGCTGTCTCTTTCCAGGGTTGGCTGGCTATTGAGTAGGGAACAGGGTTGACTGGGCCACAAGTCTTTCATCATCTTGCAGGCTAACCTGGGTGCACTCCCATCTTGACTCAGAGTTGTAAGAATAGCAAGAAAGAGGAAAAGCCCTATTTCACAAGTGCTTATAAGTCTCTGCTTGAGTCATATTTGCTAATATCCCATTGGCCAGAGTAAGTCACCTGGCCGAGCACAGAGTCATGATGGGAGACACTCCAAGTGACATGGCAGAGGGTGTGAATACAAGAAAAGAATACATTTGTGACAGTTTTGCAATCTATCGCAGTAATAAAGATAGTCTTGGATAACCAGAAGTAACTTCTGTAGGTATTATTCATTAAAAGCTATAAGAGCTTTTGAGATATGTCATATTATCTAGAAAGGAAGCATGATATTTTGAAATATCCTTGGCTTTGAATCCTAGAGAATTGGCTTCTTGTTCTGGCACCATTGCTAATTCATTGTGTGACATAGGAGAACTCACCAACTCTCTTTGGACTGCCAATTCTTTTATTTTTTTTTAAAAAAGATTTTATTATTTTATTCTTAGAGAGAGGGGAAGAGAGAGAGGGAGAGAGACATTAATGTATGGTTGCTTTTTTTTCACCTGTCTTTAGCTACAGATATAGCTGTAGACCTGGCTTACAGCTTCATTATGTGCCCTGGCTGGGGACTTGAACCAGCAACCTTTGGGTTCGAAGGCCAGCAACTTATCCACTGTGCCACCAACCAGGGCCTTGGATTGCCAATTCTTTAAATCTTAAATTGTGGTATTGTTTCTGGGACTAAGATATTTTGAGATTTTAAATGAGTGTCTTTGCCAACATAATATTGAAGGCTTTAGAAAATAACTTTAAAAATCATAGAACCATAGAGCTCATTGAGTCCAATATTATTATTATTTTTATTTTTTAAAGATTTTATTTCATTATTTTTAGAAAGAGGGGAAGGGAGAGAGGCAGAGAGGGAGACAGACATCAATGTATGGTTGCCTTTCACCTGCCTCCAGCCACAGACCTGACAGGAGACCTGGTTTGCAACCTGGTTATGTGCCCTGGCTGGGGAATCAAACCTGCAACCTTTGGGTTCGCAGGCCAGTGCCTTAACCACTGTGCTACCAGCCAGGGCGCCAGTCCAATATTATTTTTAATGATATGGAAGATAAGGTTAAGAGAGATTTAGTCAAGATCTTGTGAAAGGCTAGAAAAGAGGTCTCTTTGATTGCCAGTCCACCAGCCTCTTCTCTATTCCCAGGTGTTTTGTCAACAAAATATCAGGAATCTCTGTATTTCTAAGTACGATTAGCAACCCACACAAAATTTAGTTAAATCAAAGTTTTGTTTTTCATTCAAGGTTCTTGGTATTATATAGCTACACAATTTTGAGAGACATTTGTAAGAGCTTCTTGAGGGAAGCAGCTTTGGAACTAATCTTGGCTGACTCAGTTATGAATCTGTGGTCAGTTGAAAATAAGATATTTTGTTATGATAGGTCAAAAAAGTGCTCACTGATCTTTTTGACATTCACTCCTCACCCATTCTGCCAGTTGCTATTTCTATTCCTTCCTGGATCATGTTCAGGGGTGGGAGGATATGGGGAGTAAGAGGACAAGGACGAGGAGCACATGGCTGATCCTTTAGCAATCTAGCACTGAGGTGGGGGAGCTCATAAAGTAGCAGGTGCACAATTACTGGATCTTGTTCTCATGCTGCCCTTTGGTGAGTTCATTAGAGGTCCTGAACTGGAGACCTCTGACTGTAGTTGCCTGAGATCCTGTTGTTCTACTTTCTGCTGAGGTCATATCATGCTGTGAGGTGGTCCTCTTCGGTAAGAAATTCAGTTGCTTTCTCTTAAGTCCGTTCTCTTTCCTCTTGGGTGCTCTCTAAACCAACCAGAGTCTTTCAACTTTAGATTTATTCTTTCAGGAGCCAGGCATCTTGTCCACCAAATTCTGGAGCCACCTGCCAAGTTTTTGTTGCCTCTCCATTCATTGGGGGAGAAAGTCCTCTTTATTCTTCCCCATGAAGTGGGGAAGAGGCATGTTGTGGATCAGTGACATTTTCTAACATTGACATCTTTTCTCCCAAATGTCCTCAACACCTACTGAATTCTCTGTCTTCTCTTATATGTGATTTGAAAGTGGGAACCACACACTACATTTGTGTGGTTTCCCATTCTCTTAGCACAAACAACTTATATGGTTCTGCCTCTCATTTTAGGATGTGGGACACCTGGCACTCGTATTATTTTTAGCCCTTGGTCCTTTCCAAACATATTGCATGAAAGAATAGCTTGTTTCTTAATCTGAAGGATGAAGAATTTGGACTTCTTCATCTTTGAACATTGCTGTGGACTAAATTGTATTTCCCCTCACCACCACCAAATCTATCTGCTGAGACCCTAGCTTCCAATGTGACTATTTTTGGATATTTAAGTTTTAAGGAAGTAATTAAGGTTAAATGAGGCTATAAAGATCCAATATAATTAGTGGCTTTATAAGGGGGGGGGAGAGAGAGAGAGAGAGATTTTTCTCTGCCATGCATACACTGAAAAAAGGCTATGTGAGAACTGAGCAAGAAGGTAGCTGTCTGCAAGTCAGGAAGAGAGCTCTCACCAGAAACAGAACCTTGCTGAAACTTGATCTTGGACTTACAAGTTTCTAGAACTGTGAGAATACACACACACACACACGCACACACACACACACACACACACACACACACACACACGTGTTTTAAGCAATGTAGTCTGTGGTGTTTCATTATGGTAGCCTAAGAAGACTAATATCAACATCTTTATTTCTCTAAAACTCAAAACAAACAAACAAAAGAAACCATTTAAAACTGCTCATGACCTATGCAGATTCCCATCTCTCTAGGCAGAACTTACCTCATTCTCCAATGGCATTTAGATTCCAGAAAACCTCTTCATGACTGTTGAGACTATTGATCTGCCTACCCATCATCTCCAAATTGGACTGTTAACCATGGCACTCACAATCAAACAAGCTCTGGCCTCCCAACTTTTCTTTTTTTTTAAGATTTTTAGGACTTGGCTATTTCATGTACTGATTTCCTTATTCATGACATCAGAAGCATAACAATTTCCTGTAAACTATGGTTTGATCATACCGAAATATATGAACTGTGGTGAGCAATGAAATTGCCAGCACTGTTATTATGTGCACCACCTTTGGAAACAGTAACAACCCCAAGAGGTTGTGTTCACAGCTTGAAATTTGTGATCTATTCTGAACTCAGAAAAATGGCATTTATATGGAAATAGGAAGTGGAGGACCAATAACAGTTACAGTAATGTATCGCATAATGATGTTTCAGTCAGGGATGGACCGCATATACAAAGGTGGTCCCATAAAATTGTAATGAAAAATTCCCATTGCCTAGTGACATGGTAACTATCTTTACATATAGTATAATGCATTACTCATTCATTTGTGGTGATTCTGGTGTAAACAAACCAACCATGCTGTTGGCCATGTAAAATCATAGCACATGCAATTACAGTAGTAAGCTATACCATTAGGTTTTTGTATACTTTATGATGTTGCACAATGATGATATTGCCTAACTACACATTTCTCAGAGCCTATCCCTGTCTTTAAAGGGTTGTATGACTGTATTTTAAAAACCAACTTAGCTGCATATTAAGGCTGTCTCAGTATCAGAATCATACTTGTATTCACAGCAGCAGTTCTTGGGGTTCACAAGGTGTCTCTTCTTTCAATTCCTAGGGCACCCTCTGTTGATTACAATATTTGGCACATGAATTTTAAGCTCCTTGGACATAGATAATGTCTTTTATCATCTATGTATCTCTAACTGCTCCTAACTGAATTTTTGAAAGAGAATAATCCAAATAAAATTCTGAGCATGGTGTCTGCCCCATAATAAGCACACAATAAATGTTAGCTGTTATTATTATTGGTTCAGAGAAAGTGCACACTAGTTGCTGATGGATTGACTTCTCTTTAGCAACTACTCTCAGCTTATTATTGGTCCAGAGAAAGTGCCCACTAGTTGCTGATGGGTCGACTTCTTTTTTGCAACTATTCTCGGCTTTATTTATTCTGTGGAGTATTATATAAATCTGTAAAATATTATTCTATTTTTATTAGTGTTAGGGATAGAAAAATCATGGAGGAAGTATAATTGTTGTTTTTACCAATATCAATTAATATTCAGTAATTTTGAATATTTCAGCATGTTTTGTATATATGTTTGTATAAACCAAAATTTAATCACATAGAGGGACAATTGGAGGTTGCTTTATTTGAAACTACTCTCTTAGATGATTCCAAGTAATGCTTGAGTTCTGTTTAAAAAAGCTGCCAAGTCTTCTTGCATCAAAATCTCAATTTGCATACTACTTTACATATTGAGTCCCAAAGGCTTTAATTCAAAGGATGAAAAATAAAATTAAATGAATCAATTACTGTATCTTACTGTAATTGTATCCATATCCCATATTAAGGGCATTACATACAAATTACATAACAGATTTAGAAAGCAATTCAATTTATCACATTCTAAATTAGGAGGGACAGGAACCCAGTCAAGAGCATGAGAGAAATGCCAGTCAGCCATTGTGCTGGGGGCTGAAGAGGAGTCTGCTACAAGCCTGGCTTAAGGCTGGATTTCCAGGAGACTATCTCTCCTAAGAGGGGATTCTATTTGTTCTGTTGCTTTTTTGACCATTTGATTTCTGGTATGGTACAGTTTTAAACTTGCTGCTGAATAGCCACTAATTTTGAACAATATTCTTGTGCTGGAAAAATATTTTGAAGGATCAGCTGCTATGTGCATATTTTCAGCCCTTTCAGCAATTTTTAAAAGTTCTTCCTTATTCTCTGAGGTTCTTTTATTCAAAACAGCCTGGTCATCGAGACCTGTGCTGTGCAATAAAGGAGTCACAGGTGACTAGTGTGGCTATAGAATTAAACACTTAGTTTAATTTAATTTAAATTAAACATTTTAAAAAGCTGATACTGGATTCAGTTTTGGAAGATTTTAAAAATTACAGTTGGGACAACTGCCTGGATATTCTCTCTCTCTCATAAAAAATATATATAAATTGTGGTATATGTATGGGTTATTTAACATGGGTTCATTTGAAGGAGAAGTAAGGGATTTAGATTGCCTACAAGCTCACTAGTCAACCATAGTTGAGGTGGCTGCTAAAAAGTATTCATGTAGTCTAAGATCTGTCCATAATTAAGAAAGTTTTTAGATTAAATGGAGATAACAGTTCCGTTGTAGTAGAGCCTTTTGTTTGAGTAGTTAACACATACTAAGTTTTTAGTATGACCTACACTATTTGAAAGGTTTTTATGATACATCTGATTGATTTTTTTGCAGCCACCCTATAGAGATAGAGACTATTTTAATTCCCATTTTATAAACTGAGGAAAGTTAAAAAAGAGGCATTAAATAAATTTTGCATGTTGCACATCTAGTGGCAGGGCTGGGATTTGAACTGATGCCAGAACTTGCTCTCTTAAACACTGCTCAAATTCAGGCACCTCATGGAAGATATGGGAAGCTGCCCGGTGTCCAGAAGAGGGTAGTAAGATGGTGAAATGGTGGCCAGAAATAACATTGGAAAGTGATCAAGGGAACTGAAACCCTTGAGCTGGAGAAGACAAACTGAGAGGTTGTTTCTGTTTTGCAAATGTGTAAAAGGCAATTTAGATGTGAAATATGAAATAATCAGCTTACAAAATTATTATTAAAAAGACTGAATGCTAGGAGGTAGCAGCAGGAAAGGAAGAGCTTTGGCAATTAGGCTGCTACCAAGATGATTCTGACAACTGGGGATGCTGGTACATGCAGCAGGTTCACCGCCAGGTCTGAAATTCAAACACTCTGGTATATCATTTGATTTTCTTTTTTATTGTCAATGTCCCATAGACTAGAACTAATTTTTCCTAATGGTCCAGAAACTTTTGTTGATAGAGCAACTCTTTCTGCAGTAGTATTTTAGGATTTTGTAGATTAATTTTAAAATTTGGTTAAATCATCATAGAAATAAATGTCCCTCTGGGTTTTAAAATAGAGTTGAACTCTGGCTGGTGGTACAGCAGATAAGGCACCAGCTTGCGAACCCAAAGGTCACTGGTTCGATTCCCCAGCCAGGGCACATAACAAAGTTGCAAGCCAGGTCTCCAGCCAGGTCCTTAGCCGGAGGCAGATAAAGGCAGCTATACATTGATGCTTTTCTCCCTTTCTTCCTTCCTCCCTGCCCTTCTCTCTGAAAATAATTAATAAAACCTTTAAAAATACATAGTTGAAGCCCTGGCGGGTAGCACAGTAGATAAGGTGCCGGCCTGCAAACGAAAGGTCGCAGGTTCTATTTCCCAGCCAGGGCACATACAAGGTGGCAAACCAGGTCTCCAGTCAGGTCTGTGGCTGGAGGCAGGTGAAAAGCAACCATACATTGATGTCTTTCTCCCTCTCTGCCTCTCTCCCTTCCCCTCTTTCTAAAAAATAATGAAATAAAATCTTTTAAAAAAATAAATAAAAAATAAAAATACATAGTTGAATAGTATTCTTTTGTTACAGGGATGTTATTCATAGACCTTAACAAAGTGCTTGGAACATAGCAGGCATTCAATTAATGTTGGAAAAACTTTTTGTATTTTTATTTACATGCTTTTCTACAGAAGGATTTACTTAAACTTTAAACTTGATATAACCTATAAAAATATATGCTTTATAAATAAATTCAATACATTAATATCTCAATTACTATATTATATAAATATATAATTAATACATAATATTTAACATATATATAATGATATGAGCATATAAACATAATATTACATGAAGCAATATCAATAATATATAAATAAGTCTATAGATATGCATAAAATATATAAAAATTTATGGCCTTGAACTATGAACTATTGCTTATTGGCATGGAAATAATCAGGGGTAATATTCTAAGTATTTAACAATGGTAAGGCATAGACACCAACTGATCAGTGTGGATAGTCAGAGGGCTGGAACAGCATCTTAGGGGCTGCTTGATATACCAGGCAATAAAGTTCTAATTTTGGGATTGTAGGGAGGTTGGGAGGGTTCACTAAAGGAGGTAGATCAGCTTCCCATGATGATGAGTGCATTTGAAAAGTCAGGGGAGAAATCTTTCAGAACTTTAACAAATAGGTACACTAATATCAGCTCTCCGCTAGCAGGATATCAGTCCTCAATGCAGTAAAAAAAGATTTTTCAGGGGATCTTGGAAAATAAGAATTCACTGGTCAGTAGAGTATTGAATTTGGAGACCCATATTGGAATTCAGATCTTCCATCTCCAAGTCTTGTGCTTATTCCTTGATGTCCATTGGTGTCTGTATTGTGTTAAATGGTGGGCCCCAAAAAGGTATGTCCAGATCCTAACCCCTGAAATTGTGAATATGACCTTATTTGGATCTTTGCAATATCATTGATTTAAGGATCTTGAGGTGTGACATTCCTGGATTACCAGGATTACCTAAACACCATGGCAGGTGTCCTTATAAGAGACAGAAGAGGAAAAGACAGAGATACTGGGAGAGAAGGAGGCCACAGAGGTAAGATTGTAGTTACACAAGCATGGAAGCCAAGAAATGCTGGGAGCCAACAGAAGCTAAAAAGGCAAAAAGGGGTTATTGCTAGAGTCTTTTGAAGAATTGTGCCCTAGACACTTGATTTCTGTTCTCCAGAACTGTGGGAGAATAAACTTCTGTTGTTTTAAGCCACCAAGTTTGTGGTGGTTTGTTACAGCAGCCCTGGGAAACTAATGCAGTGTCCCTGTGGGAAAATACTTGCTGGAAGTCCTGAATGTAACTGGCAAGTTAAATCATCACCCACCACCCACATCTCTCAGTGCCCTTTCCTTTGTTACCCGGTGGCAATGTGAGTTTGTTGAGAAAGTTTATAGGAGCTAAAGAAGAAAAAGTAGCACAGTGTTAAGATGTAGTGTTACAATACTTCAATTTCACTAGATTAAATAACAAGTTTTGTAAAAATTATCTCTTAAAATTACCTCATAGCAAAGAGCATTAGCCAAAAATGCAACTGAGGACTGGACTTTCTCCTTGGTTTCTAGGAGGGAATCAATGTCATACCAGATAGAATGTCTTTGTTTAGGGTGGGTGCTGGTCACACTAGATCATAGGGAGAGTCAGCCACACTAGATAATCTTAGGGTGGGGCTGGCCATGCCAGAAAAACTGACCCTTGATTTAGGGTGGGGTTTTGGGTCACTTGTATCAGTTAATCATGCCTAAATAATGGAGCACCAATAAAACTTTGGACACCAAGACTCAGGTGACCTTCCCTGGTTGGCAAGATTCTGTGTATTGTCACTTGTGAATGCTGATAGGGAGAACACACAGAGGACAGCTTAGTGTCTGGAACTCTTTCAGACTGTCTCATGTGTCCTTTTCTTGGCTGGTTTTAACTTGCACACTTTCCCTATCATAAAGGATAACAGTATAATAGATTTCAGTGACTTTAGTGTGCCCTAGAAAATGATCAAACCTTCGTGTGGTTTTGGAAACCCCTCCAACTTGCATCCCCTTATGAAGGACTATGCCTCATACCATTCAGCTTGCATAACTCTAGGTGAAAGTCATTTGTCAAGGCTACGGTCTCATGATACAGATTGTTAAATGGAAAAACCCCACAAACAATGGAAAAAGATAGGACCTCTTATCCTGGATAATGGCTCATATTTCAAAATGATATTCCAGGCTCCAAATTCCCATTTTGTACATATGTTTCACATACTCAACTGAAGGCATGTACACCTTCTGCGAGCTGCTCTGGGATGGAGCATTCTTATGAACTGCTTCTCCCTCTGATTGACTGCACAGCAAATGAGTGGAAGTGGTGAGGGCTGTCATGCCATCTATTGGAGCTCCCATCCCTGGAGTAAAGAACCAGAAGCAGAAGTGCTATTTTTGTTTTTCTCCCTGAGCGTTAACCAAGATAATAGTGACCTATATTTCTCTTTTTAAAGTGGATCTGCTAAGGCAAAGAGAAGACTCCTCTTCTCAGTGAAGGTCATGGCATTTGTGTGACCAAAGAACCTGCTCCTTTAGACAATGGTTAGGATTTCTGACAAAGCTCTTAGTAAAATTACCTTTCTTGCTTACTCCCATGTTCATGTTTTGATCAACTATTGTGTTCAGTGTATTACTTAGCATGTGCAAAATTAAGTAAATTGAAGTAGGTCACTAAAGTAATTATAATTTGTTTTTGTCACTAGTTAAAAATGAGTGAGGTTACCTCTGTTTTGATATTTCAATTGAATTTATTATCCGGATATCTATAACAGTGACAATAAGACATTCAGGAGAGTGGGGAGAAGTGGGGAGAGGCCCATACTGTATTTTGCTCATCTTAGCATGAATTTTCCTGAAAGCTTCCTCACCTTGTGCATTGGGACAATGTGTTGGAGAACTCTCTGAGTTCATATGGGGACTTC
Source organism: Noctilio leporinus (assembly GCA_004026585.1). Lineage (NCBI taxonomy): Eukaryota > Metazoa > Chordata > Mammalia > Chiroptera > Noctilionidae > Noctilio > Noctilio leporinus. Next base: position 71,881 of record PVIW01006039.1, on the reverse strand, counting down.
AACAGATTTAGCCACACAACCTTTTCATTGTAAAAAAACATCAGAGGAACAGCAGCTGAAACACATACCTCTTTGTTATTTTAAAAGAATATCAACACATTTACCTAATGAGGAGTCATACTCATTTTTAAAATGTTTTTATTTTTATTTTTAAATTAATTTATTGTTGTATTACATCTGTCCCATTTCCCCCTGCCCCATCCCCTCCATCCCCTCTCCCACATTCAATCCCACATGTTTTCCATGTCCATAGGTCATTTATAGTAGTTCCTTGACTAAACTGTTCTTCTTTGCTCCTTTCTCTCCTCCTCCTCAGGAATCATAATCTTAGGTATGTTTCTGAAATTAATTTTTAGCATAGATAACAGTACACAAATACACATGTACAAAGACACATAACATCAACATCAACTTTAGATAAGATCAGACCACTGATAAAGGACCTCAACAGACCATGGAGCCATCACTATACTTATATACCTATTTTAGGAATTTGGGAACTGAATGGTTCATTTTCCTAGTAATTTCTTAAATGTTATTTTTTATTTTCAAATTACAGTTGACATACAATATTATGTTAGTTTCAGGTGTACAACCTAGTGATTAGATATTTATATAACTTAAGAAGTGATCACCAGATAAATCTAGTACCCCACCTGGCACAATACATAGTTATTTCCATATTATTGACTATATTCCCTATGCTGTACTTCACATCTCCATGATTAATATGAAACTACTAATTTGTATTTCTTTTTGTTCTCTTTAATTTAATTTTATTGTCGTATTATATCAATCTCCTTTTTTTTTTAAATTTTATTGTTGTTATATTACATCCATCCTCTTTTTGCTCCCCTCTGTCCCCCTCCCCACCCACCCATTCCCCCCAAAGTCAATCCCCCCTGTTGTCCATGTCCATGGTTCCTTTATACTAGGTTCTTGTCTAAGCTGCTCCCCTTTCTTGCCTCTGCCTCCCCGCTTCCCCTCCATCTCCTTTTTACGCCCCTCTGTCCCCTTCCCCACCCACCCACACCCCCATAAAGTTAATCCCACTTGTCCATGTCCATGGTTCTTCCATACGAGGTTCTTGTCTAAACTGCTCCCCTTCTTTGCCTCTTCCTCCCCCCTCCCTCTGTCCCCCTTCCCCCTGTCCACTGAAGACCTATTCACTGTATTCATATATCTAGTTCTGTTTTGCTTGTTTGTTTTTTTCATTATTGTCCTGTAATGGGTGAGATCATATGGTATTTGTCTTTCACTGACTGGCTTATTTCACTAAGTAGAATACTTTCTAGTTCCATCGATGTTGTTGCAAAGGGTAGGAGTTCTTTCTTTCTGCTGTGTAGTATTCCATTGTGTAAATGTACCAAAGTTTTTTATCAAATCATCCACTGATGGGCACTTAGGCTGTTTCCAGCTTTGGCTAAGGTAAACAGTGCTGCTATGAACATAGGTGTACATAGGTTCTTATGAATTGGTGTTTCAGGATTCTTCCGGTATAGTCCTAGTAGTGGAATTGCTGGATCAAAGAACAGTTCCAATTTTATTTTTTTAAGGAAACTTCATACTGTTTTCCATAGCGGCTACACTAGCCTGCACCCCACCAACAGTACACCAGAATTCCCTTTTCCTCAGATTTTTGCCAACACTTGTAGTTTGTTGATTTGTTGATGATTGCCATTCTGACAGGTGTGAGGTAGTATCTTATTGTGGTTTTAATTTGCATCTCTCTGATGGCTAAAGATGTTGAGCATTCTTTCATATGCCTTTGGGCCCTTTGTATGTCTTCCTCAGTGAGTTGTCTGTTCAGGTCTTTTTAAATTGGGCTATCTGTCTCCCTGGTGTTAAGTCACATGAGTTCTTTATATATTTTGGAGATCAAACCCTTGTCTGAGGTATCATTGGCAAATATGTTTTCCCATACAGTTGGTTCCCTTTGAATTTTCCTGGTGTTTTCTTTAGCTGAACAGAAACTTTTCAATTTGATATAGTCTCATTTGTTGATTTGTTCTTTGATTTCCTTTGCCCTTGGTGAAGTATCAGTAAACATATTTCTGTGTAGAATATCTAAAATTTTACTCTCTGTATTTTTCTCCAGGACTTTCTGGTGGCACTGCTTATGTTTAAGTCCTTTGTTCATCTTGAGTTTACTCTGGTGTATGGTGTAAGTCAGTGGTCTAGTTTTATCTTTTTGCATGTTGCTGTCCAGTCCTCCCAACACCACTTTTTGAAAAGATTGTTTTTATTCCATTTTATGTTCCTCCCCCCTTTGTCAAATATTAATTGACCATAGAGTCCTTGGTTTATTTCTGGGCTGTCTATTCTGTTCCATTGATCTATACATCTATTCTTACACCAGTACCATGCTGTTTTGATGACAGTAGACTTGTAGTATTGTTTGAACTCTGGTATTGTGATTCCTCCAACCTTGTTCTTCTTTCTCAAGATTGCTGTGGCTATTTGTGGGTGTTTTTGGCTCCATATAATTTTTTGAAGTATTTTTTCTATATCTGTGAAGTATATCATTGGTATTTTAATTGAGATTGCATTGAATATGTAGGTTGCTTTGGGTATTATGGGCATTTTAAAATGTTAATTCTTCCCATCCTTGAACATGGTATATGCTTCCATTAATTTATATCTTCCTTAGTTTCTTTCTTCAATGTTCTGTAGTTTTCTGAGTACAGGTCTTTCACCTCCTTGATTAAGTTTATTCTTAGGTACTTTATTTTTCTTGTTGCTATGGTAAATGGGATTTGTTTTCTCACTTCTATTTCTGATGTTTCATTATTGGCATACAAAAATGCTTTTGATTTCTGGATGTTGACTTTATATCCAGCTATTTTGCTAAATTTACTTATTAGGTCAAGTAAGTTTTTGGTGGAGCTATCAGGTTTTGTACGTACACTATCATATCATCTGCAAATAATGACAGGTTGACATTCTCCTTTCCAATTTGAATACCTTTGATTCCTTTTTCTTCTCTGATGGTTATGGCTAGAACTTCTAAGACAATGTTGAACAGAAGTGGAGAAAGTGGACAGCCTTGTCTTGTTCCTGATCTTAGGGGGAAAGCTTTTAGTTTTTGGCTGTTGTGTATGATGTTGGCTTCAGGTTTCTCATATATCCTTATGATGTTGAGGTATGCTCTCTCTATTCCCATTTTGCTGAGGGTTTTTATCATAAATGTTGTTGTACTTTATCAAATGCTTTTTCTGCATCTATTGATAAGATCATATGGTTTTTGTCTTTCAATTTGTTGATGTGGTGTATTACATTTATTGATTTATGAATGTTGTACCATCCTTGCATCCCTGGAATGAAACCTAGTTGATCATGGTGTATAATCTTTGTAATGTACTGCTGAATCAGGTTGGCCAATATTTTGTTGAGAATTTTAGCATCTATGTTCATCAGAGATATTGGCCTGTAGCTTTCTTTCTTAGTTGTGTCTTGACCTGGTTTTGGGATTAGAATAATATCGGCCTCATAGAAAGAATTTGGGAGTCTTCCCTCTTCCTGCATTTTTTTGGTATAGGTTGAGAATGATAGGAGTTAGTTCTTCTTTAATGTTTTGTAAAATTCACCTGTGTATCCATCTGGTCCAGGGCTCTTGTGCTTTGGGAGATTTTGGATTACTTCTTGAATTTCACTAGTTGTTATTGGCCTATTCAGGCTTTCTGCTTCTCTTGGATTCAGCTTTGGCAGATTATACATTTCCAGACATGTGTCTATTTCACCCAAGTTGTCATATTTCTTGTCATATAGTTTGTAGTAATTTCTTACAATCTTTTGTATTTCTGAAATATCAGTTGTGATTTCTCCTCTGTCAGTTCTGATTCTGTTTATTTGGATCCTCTCTCTTTTTCTTGATGAGTCTGGATAAAGGCTTGTCCATTTGTTTATTTTTTCAAAGAACCAGCTCCTGGACTTATTGATTCTTTGAATTGTAGTTTGAGTCTCTAAGTTATTTAGTTCTGTTCTGATCTTGATGATTTCCTTCCTTCTACTTGCTCTGGGCTTTGTTTGTTGTTGCTTCTCTAGTTCTTGCAGCTTTATGGTTAGGTTGTTTTTATAAACTTCTTTTGACCTTTTTAGGTAGGCCTGTATTGCTATAAATTTCCCTCTGAGGACTGCCTTTGCTGTGTCCCATTGGTTTTGGACTGTTGTGTATTCATTGTCATTTGATTTCAGAAACTTTTTGATTTCAACTTTGATCTCATTGTTAACCTGTTCATTACTTAAAAGTGTGTTACTCAGTCTCCATGAGTTAGAGTGATTTAGTTTTTTTCCCTTGAAATTGGTTTCTAGTTTCAATCCATTGTGATCTGAGAAGATGCTTGGTATGATTTCAATTTTCCTGTATTTGTGAAGGCTTGTCTTATGACCTACCATGTGGTCTACATTAGAGAATGTTCCATGTGCATTTGAAAAGAATGTGTATTTTGCTTCTTTGGGGTGAAAAGTTCTGTATGTATCAGGTCCATTTTCCTCTGGAGTGTTGTTCAATGCCACAACATCTTTAGTAATTTTTTGTTTGGAAGATGTGTCCATTCTTGATAGTGGGGTATTAAAATCTCATACTATTAGTGTGTTTCTGTCTATATCCTTCTTGAAGTCCTCCAAGATTTTCCTTATATATTTGGGAGCTCCTACATTGGGTGCATATATGTTTACCAGAGTTATTTCTTCTTGATGGATTGTTCCCTTAAGTATTATGAAATGCCCTTCTTTATCCCTTTTTATGGACTTTATTGTAAAATCTATTTTGTCTAAAATAAGTATTGCTACTTCAGCCTTTTATTCATGTCCATTTGCTTGATATATATTTTTCCATCCCTTCACTTTTAATCTGTGTCGATCTTTTGTTGTAGGTCTCTTGAATACAGCATATCTGTGGGTCATGTTTTCTTATCCATTCTGCTACCCTATGTCTTTTGATTGGTGCATTTAATCCATTTACATTTAAGGTTATTATTGATTGATACTTATTTTTTGCCATTTTCCCAATTTGTACCTGTGTTCCTCTTGTCTCTCTCTGTTTCTTCTTCTTATTTTTTTAAATAGCAGACCCTTTAACATTTCTTGCAATGCTGTTTTGGTAGAGATGTTTTCTTTTAGTCTTCTTTTGCCTTGGAAACTCCTTCTTTCTCCTTCCATCTTGAATGAGAGCCTTGCTGGGTAGAGTATTCTTGGTTGCAAGCCTTTGGTTCCCATTACTTGGAATATTTTTTGTCATTCCTTTCTGGCTTGAATTGTTTCTGTTGAATAATCATTTGATAGCCTTATTGGAGTCCCCTTATTGGTTATTTGCCATTTCTCTCTTAATGCTTTTAGTATTCTCTCTTTGTCTTTGAAATTTGCCATTTTAATTGTAATGTGTCTTAGAGTTGGTCTGTTTGGGTTGATCTTCATTGGGACCCTCTGTGCTTCCTGAACTTGAATAACGTTTTCACCCATCATTTTAGGGAAATTTTCTATCATGACTTTTTTGAACAGGTTTTCCATTCCTTGTTTCTCTTCTCCTTCTGGTATACCTATGATACGGATGTTACTGCGTTTCATATTGTCCTGCACCTGTCTTAAAACCTCTTCATTCTTGTTCAGCCTTTTTTCATTCTCTTGTACTGTCTTGAAGTATTTGTCTACATTGTCCTCCAACTTGCTGATCTTGTCCTCTGCTTCCTCTAGCCTACTGTTGATTCCTTCTACTTTATTCTTCAATTCAGAAATTGTATTCTTCATTTTGTCCTGGCTCTTACAGATAGTTTCTAAGTCCTTTTTGATGTGGGTATAGCTCTCAGTAAGTTACTTGTAATTTCCCTGGAGTTCTTTGTAGTTTCCCTGGAGTTTATAGTTTTCTTTGAGCTGGCTGAGCTCATTGAGCTTCTCTGTCACCATTCTTTTGAATTCCATATCTGATAGTTTGTTTGCCTCTGTTTCATTTAGTGATCTTTCTGGGGATTCTTCCTTTCCTTTTAGTGATGGACTGATTCTTTTCCCCCTCATTTTGTATGTCTGTTGTTGCTTGTTTTTTTCTTGGATTAATCTGCTTTGCTTCCCTGCCTTTGTGGAGCAGGAGATTTGTGGAGTTCAGTGTTGCAGTCCCCTAGGTTTTCTCCACTTGTTGCTCTTGGGGTGGCCTTTATGTTGTTAACTTGGGTTGTCTGGTTGTATTTTGGATTGGTTGTGTATGTTGCTCCTTTCCTTCCAGTTGGCTGATTGAGAGACACTCCTATCCTTTCTCATACACTGTTTTTGAGCTGCTTCTAAAACAGAACCACCAGTCCACACAAAATAACCAGACCTTCAGAGATATCTTTCTCCTTTAATCCCCCTTTCTGCTGCCTACAAACATAACTATATACTCATATCCTCCAAGGTAACCCCTGCTTTTAATCACACCCTCTGTTGCAGCTGAGCCAGTCTTAATAGGGATGTAGATATGTGAAGACTGTTGTACGAGGGGAAAAAATTATTAAGTTGACTTTAGTATAGATAATTTTGAAGTGTGTTAAGGAGCAACAAAGATAGCAGGATATGGGAGAGAAAACCAACTTATCTATTCTGCTTTTAGCAGAAAAAAGAAATGTGTAGTCCTTAGTAGCACATCCACACACACACACAAAAAAAGAAGAAAGTGTTTAGGTGGTTGGGGAGGGGAGGAATACTTAGATTGAGGACTGGGAATGAGTCCTCATTCCCTGGCAGGAGAGTGGGGAAGGTCTTGGTATTTAGGTGGATTGAGATAGGGGAGGAGTAAAAATATGTGAGTTGGGATACACTATAATATAAATGGTATTTACTTAAAATGTACTAATTGTGAGGGTTGGAAGTGACTTTTGAAAAGGTTATGTTAGGGATTAATAGTTCATGTAGCTCTCAGTGTAACTGAGATTCTTGAGATAAGCAGTGATTCATTTCCTGATTCTGCCTCTTTTTGTTGGTCAAGTCTCTGCAGTCTATAATCAAGCTGTGTGGTCTTTGAGTGGCAGGGCCTATGGCTGTCACAGTCAGGGCTGATTCTGAGTGTCAGCCCCCAGGTAGGCTGAGCCTCCAGTAGCCTAGCTGGTTTTCTGAGTCACTGGTGTTTTGGGGTCTTCCCTTCTCTCACTAGTTTTGTGTGAAAACCTGCAGGGTGCTTCTGTGGTGTCTGTGCCTGTTCCTCCCCCTCCAGCTCCTGGAGGAGGTTCCTGCCTGCGATGGGCACCTGGCTCTAATGCAGGGTGGCCTGCAAGCTTGCTGGCTCCTGTGATGGCTGGCCCTACCCCCAAAGCTCCTGAAGGAGGTAGCCCCTGTCCACTAAGAGCACCTGACTCCCCAGGGGTTAAGGCTAACCCTCCAAGCAGTCCAGCTCTTTGAGGATTTTTCCCCCACCACATGTGATGCATGCCTAGCTCCCCATAGGATCCACAACTCAGCCTGTCAACTAATGCTACTCCTTCCCCTCCAGCTCCTTGAGGAGGTCTTTGTTGCCTGCAATGGGCATGCCAGTTGCACCAACTGAAAGTTTCTGGCTCCCCATTTTGAGATTTTGTGGGAGCCTGTATGCTGGTGTGGTTGTGCAGGGCTGGGCCCTTCCCATCGCCAGGGCTCCGAGCCACTCTCTCCCTGGTGGCACAGCAGCAGGACTTCAAGTCTTTGTAAGAGCCTGCATGCCGTAGGGTTGGGCCTCCCCTCTCACTGGGGCTCCGAGCTGCCCTCTCCCTGGTGGCACAGTGACATAGTTTTTGGCCCTCTCCCTGCTCCAGCTGGTGCACTTACCCACTGCCCTGCCCCTGCTCCCCGCTGGTCTCTTCTCTGCCTCTGGCCTAGTGAGGAGCTTCCTCTCTCTCTCTTCAGAGCAAGGCTCTCACACAGTCCCTCTTCTGCAGGAGTTCAATTACTCATTCTCTCTGGAGTTTGCACTCACTGTTCATACTTCACTGCTCAGATTTCCAGTCACCAGGGAGACTGGAGTTGTCTTCAGTTAGAGACGCCCCTCTTTGCAGAGCTGTCTCTGCCCAGAGCTGACCTAGGCCTGCTGGCCAGTTTACAACAGTCTCACCTGCTCTCCTGTAGGGCTCTGCTGCCTCTGGGCTGTGCACCCCTGAGTACAGATGCTTTCCACTCCAGTTCTTAGGGATCTGCAGACATCTCGTGCTCCCTACCCTATCCTCCAGTTGTTCTGGCACTCAAGAACACCATCAGCACTGCTCTCTACTCTGTCACCATCTTTTCTTCTTAATTTGTATTTCTTAATCCCTTCAATTTTTTCACCTAGCCCTCCAAACTCCCTCTTACTTGGCAACCTCAAAAGGTTTTCTGTATTTATGAGTCTGTTTTTATTCTGCTTATTTGTTTATTTTTTAAATTTTAAACTCCATATGTAAGTGAAATCAAATAGCATTTATCTTTCTCTGTCTGACTTATTTCATTCATCACAATACCCTATAGGTCCATCCATGTTGTTCCATATGGCAGACTTTCATTTTCTTTTCCTTTTTAAAATTTTAAATGTTTTTACTTAATATTTGCTGTACTTTTCCACTACCAACTGTCACCCTGCTCTCTATCTATGACTCTGACTCCATTTTTCCCTTGTTAGTTCAGTTCGCTCATTAGATTCCACCTATGGAATCATATGGTATTTGTTTTTCTCTAACTGACTTATTTCACTTAGCATAATGTTCATCCATCCTGTTGCAAAGGGTACAATTTTCTTCTTTTATACCCAAGTAGAATTCCATTGTGTAAATGTCCCATAGTTGCTTTATCCACTCACCTACTGATGGACACTTGGGCTGCTTCCGTATCTTGGTGATTGTAAATAATGCTTCAATGAACATAGGGGTGCTTAAGTTCTTTCAAATTAGTGTTTGGGGTTCCTTTGGATATATTCACCAAAGTAGGATCATTGGGTCTAAAAGGCAGAAACATTTAAAATTTTTTGAAGTATCTCCATACTGCTTCCTACAGTGGCTAGACCAGTCTACCTTTCCACCAATAGTGCAAAAGGGTTCCCCTTTCTCCACATCCTTGTCAGCACTGGGTTATTGATTTATTGATAATAGCCATTCTTCAGGTGTGAAGTGATATCTCATTGTCATTTTAATTTGCTTTTCTCTGATGATTAGTAATGAGCATGTTTTCATATGTCTATTGGCCATCTGTACGTCCTCTTTGGAGAAGTGTCTATTCAGAGACTTTGTCAATTTTTATTTATTTATTTATTTTTGGTGTTGAGTTTTATAAATTTTGAATATTAACCTCTCATCTGATATATCTGCAAATATTTTTCTCCATTCTGTGGGTTGTCTTTTATTTTGTTGATGATTTCTTTTGCTGTGCAAAACCTTTTTAGTTTGAGGAGGTCCCATTTGTTTGTTTGTTTTTTCTTCCTTTCCCCTTGCCTAGGGAGATCTATTTGATAATACATTGCTGTGAGTGATATCCAAGATTTTACTTCCTATTTTCTTCTAGAATTTTTATGGTTTTGCATCTAACATTTAAGTCTTTGATCCATTTAAAATTTATTCTTGTAAGTGGTGTGAGAAGGTGATCCAGCTTAATTTTTCTGCACATTGCTGTCTAATTTTCCCAATCCCATTTATTGAATAAACTATCTGTTGCCCATTGTATGTATTTGCTTCCTCTGTCAAATATTAATTGGCTATAAAGGTGTGGGTTTATTTCTGGGACCTCTATTTTTTTCCATGGATTTGTATGTGTGTTTTTATGCCAGTATCATACTGTTTTGATTAACACGGCTTTATAATATAGTTTCATGTTAGTAGTGTGATTCCTCAAACTTTGTTCTTTCTCGGGATTGTTGTTGCTATTCAGAAACTTTGGTGGTTTTATATACATTTTTGAAATATTTGTTATAGTTCTGTGAAATATGTTATGGGAATCTTGATAAGAATTGCATTAAATCTATGATTGCTTTGGGTAGTATGGACATTTTAATGATGTTAATTCTTCCTATGCCTGAACATGGTATGGTATGTACTTCCATTTACTTGTATGTTTTTCAGTTTCTTATAATTTTTTCAGCACAGGGCTTTTGTATCCTTAGTTAAGTTTACTCCTAGATACTTTATTCTTTTAATAATAATTGTAAATGGAATTGTTTTCTTAATTTCCCTTTCTGTTAGTTCATTATTGGTATATAAAAATGCAACTGATTTCTGGATATTAATTTTGTATATTCTGTTACTTTGCTGAATTCATTCATCAGTTCAAGTAGTATCCTGTTGGAATTTTTGGCATTCTCTATGTATAGTATCATGTTATCTGCAAATAAAAATAGTTTTACTTCCTTTACAATTTGGATGCCTTTTATGTCTTCTTATCTGATTACTGTGGCTAGAACTTCCATTACTATATTGAATAAGAGAGGTGAAAGCAGGCATCCCTGTCTTGTTCATGTTCTTAAAGGGAACGTTTGTAGTTTTTGCCCATTGAGTATGATGCTGGCAGTGGGTTTGCCATATATGGCCTTTATTATGTTTAGGCATGTTCCCTCTAACCCAACTTTGCTGAGATGTATTTATCATAGTTATCATAAGTGGATGCTGGTTTTTATTAAATGTTTTTTTCTGCATTACTGATATGATCATGTGATTTTTATCCTGAATTTTGTTTATGTGGTGAACCACATTTATTCATTTGCAAATGTTGTGCTAGCCTTGCATTAAGGAATAAATCTCACTTGATTATGGTGTATGATCTTTTTGATGCATTGCTGTATTTGGTTTGTTAATAGTTTATTGAGGATTTTAGCATCTATGTTCATCAGGGATATTGGCCTATAATGTTTTGTCTTTATAGTGTCTTCTCTGGTTTTGGAATTAGGATAATGCTGGTCTTGTAAAATGAGTTTGGGAGCCTTCCTGCCTCTTGAATTTTATGAAATAGTTTGAGAAGGAAAGGTGTCAGTCTTTTTGAAATTTTTGGTAAAATTCATCTGTGAAACTATTGATTCATGGCTTTTGTTTTATGGGAGTTTTTTGAGTACTACATTTTCACCAGGTGTAATCTGTCTATTCAAAATTTCAAATCCTTCCTGATTTAGTTTTGGAAGATTGAATGTTTCTAGGAATTTATCCATTTTATCCAGGCTGTCCAGTTTGTTGGCATATAGTTGTTCATATTTTCTTGCAATCCTTTTATTTCTTTGGTGTCAGTTGTTATTTCCCCTCTTTCATTTCTGATTTTATTTATTTGGATCTTTTTTCTTTTTCTTTTTTCTCAATGAGTCTGGTTTAGGATTTGAAAATCTTGTTTCTCTTTTCAAAGAACCAGCTCTTAAATTCACTGATCTTTTGTATCATTGTTTTTAGACTCTATTTCAGTTATTTTTGCCCAGGACTTTATTATTTCCTTTTTTCTAGTCACTTTAGGGTTTGTTCTCATTTTTCAAATACAATTTAAGTATAAAGTTGGATTATTTATTTGAGTTTCTTTCTTCCCTCCCTCCTTTCCTTCCTTCCTTCCTTTCTCTCTCTCTCTCTCTCTCTCTCTCTCTCTCTCTCTCTCTCTCTCTCTTTCTTTTGAGATAGACATGTAATGCTATAAATTTCCCTCTTAGGGTTGCTTTTCCTTTGTCTGACAGATTTTGGATGGTTGTGTCCTCATTTTCATTTGTTTCAAAGTATCTTTTGATTTCTTTCTTGACCTAATTGTTGACCCATTCTTTGTTTAGAGACATGTTCAGTAGTTTTCATGTCTTTGTGTGTTTTTCATTGTTCTTCTTGTGATTAATTTCTAGTTTCATAGCTTTGTGGTCATATAAGATGATTGATATGATTTCAATCTTCTTGAAGTTATTGAGACTATTTTATCCTAACATGTGGTCTATCCTAGAAAATGTTCCATGTGCACTTGAAAGGTATGTATATTCTGCTGCTTTGGAGTGAAATGCTGTGATGATATCAATGAAGTCCAGTTGATCTAGTGTGTCATTTAAGGCTGCTGTCTTCTTGTTGATTTTCTGCCTGGAAGAGCTATCCTTTGAGGTCAATGGGGTGTTAAAAATCCCCTACTAAGATTGTATTTCTGTTGATTTCTCCTTTTATGTCCATCAAGACTTGCTTTACAATTGTAGGTGCTCCTCTATTTGGTGTGTAAATGTTTACTAGGGTTATATCGTCTTGATAGGTTGGTTGTCATTGTGTAGTGCCTTTTGTCTCTTACTATAGCCTTTGTCTTTAAGACCATTTTGTCAGATGTAAGTACTGCTACCCCTGGTTTTTTCCCTCTTCATTTTCATGAAATGTCTTTTTCCATCACTTTACTTTTAGTATGTGTGCATCTTTCAATCTGAAATGGGTTTCTTGGAGGTAGCATATATATAGGTCTTGTTTTCTTATCTATTCATCTATCCTGTGTCTTGGTTAGAGCATTTAAATATTTTTCATTTAAGTCAATTCTTGATAGCTATGTATTTAGTGCCATTTTGTTGTTTTACTATTTTTCTATGTGTTTTTTCTCTTTTCCTTTTTCTTCTTCTTCCTCCTTCTCTTTCTTCCTCCTTCTCCCCCCTCCTCCTTCTCCCCTTCTTCTTTCTTCTTCAAACATGTCTTCACCCTGGCTGGTAGCACAGTGGATAAGGTGCCGGCCTGCAAACCCAAAGGTTGCAGGTTCAATTCCCCAGCCAGGGCACATAACAAGGTTACAAACCAGGTCTCCAGTCAGGTCTGTGGCTGGAGGCAGGTGAAAAGTAACCATACATTGATGTCTCTCTCCCTCTCTGCCTCTCTTCCTTCCCCTCTTTCCAAAAATAATGAAATAAAATCTTTAAAAAAACAAAAACAAAAACAAAAACAAAAAACATGCCTTCAACATTTGTTGCAGTACAAATTTGGTGTTAACATTCTCCTTTAGCTTTTTCTTACCTCAGAATCTCTTTATTTGTCCTTCAATTTAAATTATAGCCTTGCTGGGTAAAGTAGCCTTGGCTATAGGTCCTTGCATTTCATCACTCTTAAATATTTCACAAAATTCTCTTCTGGCCTGAAATGTTTTGTGAAGAAATCACATTACAGTCTAAGTGGTGCTCCCTTGTATGTAACTACCTGCTCTTCTCATGTACCTTTTAGGATTTTCTCCTTATTAAGCATTGTCATATTAATTATGATGTACCTCAGTGTAGGCCTCTTTGGGTCCAACTTGTTTGGGACTCTGAGCTTCCTGAACTTGTGTATCTTTTTCCTTCACAGGTTAGGAAGTTTTTGGTCATTATTTCTTCAAGTAAATTTTTAATCCTGGACTTCTGGCCAAGATGGAGGTACAAGAAGACATGTTTTACTCCCCCCCACAACCATAAGAAGAAATAGAACTAACTCAAAACTAAAAACACCCAGAACTACTAGAAAATTGAAATGTATAGGAGTGTAACAAACAAAGATATAAAGAAGTAATCTCATTCAGGCAGGTAAGAAGTATGGAGCCAGGGCATAGAGGACATGGTGGCAGCAAGGCAGTGGCTGTGGCTGGCCAGCAGAAAGCACAGTCATACATTATAAAAGTCAGGAGGGATACCTGGGAAGTGATTCCAGCCCCAGACCAGACCACACAGATCATGGTTTCAGTGCAGAGAGAAAAATAAAGCCCCAATGCTTCTTACTGTGATAACCAGTGGTAAAAAGCTGCCAGTCCCTCAGCAGAGTCCATTTGTTTGGAGACCCTCCACAGTCCTAGAATGTCCTCAAACCCATGCACTCTGTGAACGACAACCATAACAACAGCCAGAGGTATGCTAGTCCCATATAGGAAGTGGGAGAAGTGGCATTGTTCCCTCTTAGACCCCTTCCCACCATATAGCACCACAACATGGTAAAACAGGTTGCCTCAAACTGATGAATATACCTAAGGCTCCACTCCTTACAAGGTAATAGGTGCTACAGCTCTATCTAGGACACAGAGGCAAACACAGGAGGCTGTCAAGGAAACAAAGAAGCATGGTCCAAAAGAGGGACCTGATTAAGATTCCAGTGGGAGAACTGAGCAACAAGGAGATTAACAGCCTAACAGATGCAGAGTTCAAAACATAGGTGATGATGATGCTCACAGACTAGACAGACAAGGTAAAGTATGACAAATGCATAAGGGAAGAAATGAAGGCCATGCTAAGTGAAAGAAAGGAAAATCCACACAAAACCAATGGTAAAGGGAAGGAAGCCAGTGTACAAATAAATGATTTGGGACATAAAGAAGAAATAAACAATCAACCAGTACAGAATGAAAAAACAAGAATTGAAAAAAGAAAACGAGGAGGGGTTTAGGACCCTCTGGGACAACTTTAAACATACTAACATCTGTCCTGGCTGGTGGCACAATGGGTAAGGTGCCAGCCTGTGAACCCAAAGGTCACTGGTTTGATTCCCCAGCCAGGGCACATAACCAGGTTGCAAGCCATGTCTCCAGCCAGGTCCATAGCTGGAGGCAGGTGAAAGGCAACCATACATTGATGTCCCTCTTCTCTCTGCCTCTCTCCCTGCCCCTCTCTCTAAAAATAATAAATAAAATCTTTAAAAATGTTCCCATAAGACTATTAGCTGATTTCTCAAATGAAACTTTGCAGGCAAAAAGTATTCACAGTGATGAAAAGCAAGGACCTACAATGAAGATTATTGTATCTAACAAATATATCACTTAGAATGGAAGGGCAGATAAAGTGCTTTTCAGACAAAGTAAAGCTAAAGGAGTTCACTGTCACCAAGCCCGTATTACATGAAATGTTAAAGGGCCTTATTTAAGAAAAAGAAGATAAAAAATATGTACATTAAAATGAGAACAAACTCACAACTATCAATAACCTAATCTAAAAATATAAAAATAAAACAAACTAATTAAACAACCAGAATAGAAAAAAATCATGGTATAGGGATCATTTGGAGGATTATCAGCTAGTAGGGGAAGGGAGAGAAATAGGAAAATGGTGCATGGATTAAGCAGCATAATTGGTAGTACAAAACAGACAGGGGAATGTGAAGAATAGAATAGGAAAGAGTGAAGCCAGAGAACTTACATTTATGACATATGAACATGAACTAAGGGGTACAGGACTACAGGAGGGAAGTGGGGCATGAGGCAGGGGAGCAAAGGGATAAGTTTGAACAACTGTAACAGCATAATCAAAAACATACCTAGAAAAATGTTCAATCCTTTGGTTTGCTCTTTTATGGTGTTCCCATGATGTGGGTGCTGCTACATTTTACGTTGTCCAAAATGTTTCTAAAGTTCTCCTCATTTCGAAAAATTCTTGTTTCTTTTTGCTGTTTTGCCTGAGTGTTTTCTTCTACCTTGTCTTCCAAATCACTGATTACATCTTCCACTTCATTTGTCCTACTGTTTATTCTATTCAGTGTATTAATTTCAGACATTGCATTCTTTATCTCTTTTTTTATTTGTTTAAAGAATTACTTTTTTTTTGTTTTATGAGGATTTTATTGTGTTTCTTTTTTTAAAAATTTTATTGTTGTTGTATTACATCCATCCCATTTTTGCTCCCCTTAAAGAATTACTTTTTAAAGTAACATCAATTGCAATATTACCAAACACATGCACAAACACATTTACACACATATTTTTACAAGTATTTAAAGTACATAATGTATTTTGAAGAGTTAATACAAAACATTTAAAATATGCCAATAGCTTATATAATTATTACATGTTAAATGATAGTATTTTAGATACAATGGCATACATTAAGCATTTTCTTTTTTTCTTTAATACTTATTTTACTCTGGAATGCTGTTTTTGTGAAATATATTACAGACATGGTGTATTCCAGAACTCACTTTTATGAAAACTGACCTAGAGACGGTGCCACAACCATGGTAAAAAGTAAATTTGGTTTCTGAGTCAGATCCCACCCCCTCAACTTTATTTTAAGCTACTGGAACTACAACTTATTCCTTTTGGAGCTTTCCATTTTAAACAGTAGATTGATTTTCTTTTTTCTTTTTCTTTTTTTGGACATGGACAGGGCTTACTCCTTTCAATACGCTCTGTTTTTCCTCTACATGTGTTTTACAAGTTGAAGCCTTCAGAAACAATGGCACTTGTAGTGCTCAGCTGGTCCCCACAGAGTAGAAATTATGATATCTACTAATTTGAGGTAAAAAAACAACAACAACAAAAAAAAACCCTTCGAATTTAGATAATTTTATAGAATAGTATTTTAGATATATATTTTAAAGATTTATTTATTATTTTTAGAGAGAGGGGAAGGGAGAGAGGCAGAGAAGGGGAAAGACATCAATGTATGGGTTGCCTTTCACTGATTCCAGCTATGGACCTGGCTGGAGACATGGCTTGTAACCTGATTATGTGCCCTGGCTGGGGAATTGAACCAGCAAACTTTGGGTTCTCAGGCTAGCGCCTTATCCACTGCATCACCAGTCAGGGCTCCTAGATATTTTCTAATCTTGTGGTCATAAACTAGCCACTGAATTATTTAAAAGTCTGTTGAGGTAGAGATTAGGTACATTCATGTTTCAATAATAAAGTTTACTATATAGCATTAATACCTTTTCTCAAGCATCCCCAGTTTGGGGGCCTTCATAACTAGAAATATATATTTCCACTATCTATTTGAAAGGGAATCTCATCTAATTTACATGCTAATATGAGAATATATATTGCCTACGTACAAGAAACATATAGTTTAGTAGTTTGCAACTTCCATCCCAAATTGGTCATTTTCAGCATCTTTTCTAACCTAAAAATTGACTAATTTCTCAACATACCACTGACCAGTTGACTGCTATTTAAAACACAAATTGCTAATAAAATCTATATATTGTACACACACAAACAAGCATATATTTTGTAACAGTGAATATGGAAGATGGTATGTATTCTATGTAATATACATCCATGCTTTTCTTTTTTTCCCTTAACTGCATTAATTTTTCTTTTTTCTTTTTTTTTGAAGATTTTATTTATTATTTTTAGAGAGAGGGGAAGGGAGAGAGGCAGAGAGGGAGAAAGACATTAATGAATGGTTGCCTTTCATCTGCCTCCAGCTGGGGACCTGGCTGGAGACCTGGCTTGCAACCTGGTTATGTGCCCTGGATGGGAATCAAACCAGCGACCTTTGGGTTCGCAGGCTGGTGTCTTATCCACTGTACCACCAGACAGGGCTGCTTTAGATTTTTCTAAGAGTTATTGTTAGTAACTTGATTTTCCCATTTTAGGAAATAATTCCAATCTAAGAAAAATTAACCTGAAATAATGTAGATACAAGTAATATATAAAATTATACCTTATTTAGCAAAAACCATTTATAGCAAGATTATTTTAAAGCATTCATAAGCTAAAGCTGGTTCTTATCCATTCAGCTACCCTATGACTTTCGATTGGTGCATTTAATCCATTTACCTTTAAGGTTATTATTGATAGGTACTTATTCATTATCTATTTTAACCTTTGTACCTCTTTTCCCCTATGTCTCTCTGTTTCTTCATCTTTTTAAAGCAGACCCTTTAGCATCTCTTGCAGGGCTGGTTTGGTGGCGATGCAGTTTTTTATCCTTCTTTTGTCTGAGAAACTCCTTGTTTCACCTTCTATTTTGAATGAGTCATTCTGGGTAGAGTAGTCTTGGTTGTAGGCCTTTGTTCTTTAATACTTGGAATATATATATATATTTGTCATCCCTGTTTGTTAAGAAATCAGCTGATAACCTATTTGGAGTCTCTCTTGCTGCTTTTAGGATTCTCTCTTTGTCTTAGAAATTTGTCATTTTAAATATGATGTCTTGGAGTGGGCCTGTTTGGGTTCATCTTCATTGCAACCTTCTGTGCTCCCTGCACTTGAATGACTTTGTCTCTCATCAAGTTAGGGAAATTTTCTGTCATTACTTTTTCAAACAGGTTTTCTATCCCTTGCTCTCTTATTCTCCTTCTGGTATTCCTATGATACAGATATTATTGCATTTCATGTCCTGCAGCTCTGTGAAAATCTCTTCATTCTTTTTCAGTCTTGTTTCATTTTGTTGCACTGCCTGGGAATTTTTTTCTACATTGTCCTCCAGCTCAGTGATCCAATTCTCTGCTTCCTCTAGCCTCCTGTTTATTCCTTCTACTGTGTTCTTCAATTCAGAAATTATATTCTTCGTTTCCTCCGGGCTCTTATTGATAGTTTCTATGTCATTTTTAATGCTGGTATAGTTCTCAGTAAGTTCCTTGTAGCTTTCCTGAAGTTCTTTGTAGTTTCCCTGGAGTTTTTTATAGTTCCCCTGGAGTTGTTTGTAGTTCTCATTGAACTCACTGAGCTCATTGAGCTTCTCTATCATCATTATTTTGAATTCCATGTCTGACAGGTTTTTTGCCTCTATTTCATTTTGCACTCTTTCTGGGGATTCCTCCTTTCCTTTTGATGAGGACATGTTTCTTTGTCTTCCAATTTTAGGCCTTCTTGTTTGTTTTTGCTTCTTAGATTGGTCTCCTTTGATTTCCTGACTTTGTGGTATGACCTTCTGTAGTATAGAGGTTCACTTTTTTTTACTTTCTGGATCCACCCCTGGTGACATTAGCTTGTGTCCTAGTATGGACCTAGTTAGCCAGTTGGAGCCTATCAGAGATTCACTTTCTTTGTGTCCTTCAGTTTTAATCCAATTAATCTGTGATCCGCTGTTAGGTGTAGGCACTGCTGGCAGTGTAGATCAATTCAGTTGTAATCCAATCAATCTGGGTGGGGTGGAATAATTCCTGTGGACAGGGCTATGGCTTTTCCTCAAGAGAAGAGTGGTCTGTTGGCTATATGGGGGATGGGTCAGCACTAGGACCTCATGAGCTATTCCTTCACCTCTCCCCCCAGAACCACTGCTCCAAATTCTCCCCAGGTATCTTTAGTCCTCTCTGCCCTTTCTCTGGAGCCCAGGATAAGTAGGTGCTAATGTATTTTCATGCATGGTCCCTTTAAGAATGGCATGTCTCTTTTAAGATGGCTAAATCTGGCAGCTTTTCATTTTGTACAGCTGAATGCTATTTTACTCTCAGCTTTGTTGCTGTACGCTGGGAAGCCCAGCTGGGGGTTTACAACTCACCTTTCTCAGGTGGAACCTCTGGCTACCTAGATGTTTCTCTGTCCCTTCAGCTGCTGCCCCTGGAAGCTCAGCCAGCCCTCTCATGTCTCCACGCTTCCTATCAGTCACATTGTGATTAATGGGCCTCTTCTGTTCTGTCTGTGGTTATAAGGTTTCTCTCCAGTTGCTGTTCTATTGGTTATTCTGGGTGATTTCTCCCCAATTAAGTTGTAATTCCAGATTGGTCCTGGGAGGAGATTGGTGTAGCTCCACTTACTTCTCTGCCATCTTGGTTCTTTCACATTCTTTATTTCTAATTGGTCCTTTTTAAATTGTTACTATGCCTTTTTTTTCCTTCATGAGTTGAGTAGCCTTATAATCATTACTCTATACTCTTTATTTGATAAATTGTTTGCCTCCTATTCATCTAGCTCTTCATCTGAAGAATTCTCTTGTTCTTGCATTTAAGGTCTGTTTCTTTGTCTTTCTATTTTGGTTGCTTATTTCAATATGTGTCTATATGTATTATGTAGATTTGCGTAGAGCCTGGTGTAGGCGTTTGTCATATACTGCTTGTGCTTGGCTCTGGCCAACATGTTTGGAGCTATCAACTATCTAAAGCGAGTGGCTCCCTCTGCTGGGCCTATTGTGTACAGAAAGAACCAGGCTGTGCACTAAATCTGGCTTTTATCAGCACCGGGCTCTGGGTAGTGTCAGCTGATGTCTCATTGAGCTCGTACAATTCTACCTTAGTTGTTATTATAATTAATGATATAGCCACAAGCTGTAGTCAGCAACACAGCTTAAGCTCCACAGGGTGGGCAGAGTAGTTTCTGTGGGCAGGGCTACTGTTTCCCTTTAAGCAGACGCCATTCAGAGATGAGTGCTCTAATTGAAAGAGATGGCTTCTGTAGTATGGGGGAATGACTTAGTTCAGGGATCTTGGCAACTTCTGTTCTCTCCCCAGAACCACCAATCTTAGACTCCCCTCAAGTGTCTATAGTCCACTCTGCTCTTCCCCTGCTGGAGCCCAGGGTAATCAGCTGCAAACAAAATTTTGTGCATCAGCTCTCTGAGTCTCTGGCTATCTCTCCTTAGCAGACAGAAATTCTGCTACTTTTCACAGCTGGATGTTATCTGGATCCCTTTCTAGCTCTTGTGCTGTAGGCTGGGGAGACCACTTGAGGACTCACACCACAAACTTCTGAGGGGAACCCCAAAGCTGCTTAAATATCCCTCCAGAACTTTTGCTGCTATTTATGGGAGTTCAGCCAGTCCTCATACCTCCTCTGCACTCCCTGCAAGTCTCATTGTGGTGAAGTGGTTTTTCTGTCTATGGTTATAAGGTTTCTCTCCAGCTAGTGTTTAGTTGGTTATCCAGGGTGATTTCTTTACAATTTAGTTGCAATTCTACATTGGTTCTGGAAGGATGTTCGTGTAACTTCCACTTACTCCTCCATCATCTGGATCTAAAATGTATCTTGAAGTAATCACTGTCTTCTCTAGGACCAGGGCAGAAAACACAGCCATTTATGGTTGGTGCCTTTTTCCCAGCTAAGATTTCATTTTTCTTCTTCTTCTTTTTAATGGCTGCATCATATTCTATTGTATGTATATATGCACTACTTCTTTATCTATTCATCCATTGAATGACATTTAAGTTGCCATCATAACATGGCTATTTTAAATAATGCTGCATGAACATATACTGTAGAGTGTGTATGCCTTTATAATTTAGTTTTTGTTTGTTTCTTCAGAAAAATACTCAGAAGTGGAATTGCTAAATCCTTTTGTCTCTTTTTATAGGTTTTGTTTCAAAGTCTATTTTGTCTGGTACAAGAATTGCTATCAACATTTTTGTTTCTATTTTCAGATAATCTTTTTTTCCATCTCTTTATACTTCAGTTTTTGTGTCTTTTAATATGAGGTGAGTCTCTTATAGACAGTTTATGTAAGGATCTTGTCTTATCTATTCAGCCAACCTAGTTCTTTTTATTGGAACACTTAAAACATTTTCATTTAAAGTAATCGTTGATAGGTATATATTTATTATCATTTTATTATTCATATTTTTGATATATTTTTTTCTCTTTAAAGAAGACCCTTGACATTTCTTGTAATACTGGTTTGGTGATGATGAAATCCTTTAGCTTTCTCCTTCCTGGGGAAGCTCTTTATCTGTTCTTCAATTTTAGATGATAGCTTTGCTGGGTAGAGTAATCTTGGTTGGAAGTCCTTGCTTTTATCACTTTGAATATTTTGTGCCAATCCCTTCTGCAAAGTTTATGCTGAGAAATCATATGAGAGCTTCTTTATAGATAACCTTTTTTCTCTTGCTGCTTTTAAAATTCTCTCTTTGTCTTAACCTTTCACTTTTAGTTTTGATGTGTTTTGGTGTGGGCCTCTTTGGGCTCATCTTATTTGGGACTCTCTGTGCTCCCCAGGCTTTATGTATATTTTCTTAACCAGATTAGGAAACTTTCAGTCATTATTTTTTTTTCAAATAAATTCTCAATTCCTTGCTCTCTGTCTTTTCTTTCTGGTACTCATGTGAATGTTGTTATATTTGTTGTTGTCCCAGATGTCCCTTTCCCTATTCTTATTTTTAAAACTTTTTTATTTCTGCTATTCTGATTGGGTATTTTCTGCTAACCTGTCTTATAAATTCATTCCTCTGCTTCACCAAATATGTTGTCAACTGAGTGTATTCTTCATTTTAGACAATGTGTTATTCATATCTGATGTTTCTTTTGTTTTTTAAAATAGTTTCTATGTCTTTTTTATATTGTTGAAGCTCTCACAAAGTTCCTTGAACATCCTTATAACCATTGTTTTGAACTCTATATCTGGTAGTTTGCTTGCCTTCATTTCATTGATTAAATTTCTGGAGTTTTTTCCTGTTCCTTTATTTGGAACATTTTTCTTTGTCTTCCCATTTTGGCTACCTCTCTGTTTCTATGTATTAGGTATATCTCCTTGTCTTAGTAGGGTAGTCTTATGTAATAGGTGTCCTGTAGGGTTCAATGGCACAGTCTCTTCAATTCTGAGCTGGGTGCTCCAGGTATTTTCCCCAAGTGGGCAGCTGCACCCTCTTGTAGTTCTTTGATTGCTGTTGGAATGTCCATGGGAGGGATTGTGCCCCAGATCGATAGGCTATGAGAACTGGCCATGAATATAGTGAAGGATCTGCTGTACAAGGGCCAACCTCACAGAGCAGAATTCACTTCAGTGGGATTCTTGTGCCCACTGAGTCTTCCTCTTGAGTGTGTCACTATGGAGGGTTGTGGGTGGTGCTTTACTGTTGTTTGAAGTTGGCCACCACATGCACTGGCTCTAGGGCCTCTAAGAAGGTAAAGGCCAAGGTCAGCTACTGCCTGTGCCCTGCCACCAAGCTGGAACTGTAAAGCAGTCTGCAGATGGCTGCTACTTGTATTGCACTTGGAGGTTGTCAGGAGAGGTCAAGCTATGAACAGAGTCTGGTTACCACTAGTGGTGGGCCTGGAGCCACTTAGCAAGAGGTATAGGGCATGCCAAGTTGAGAGACTACTTGTTTGGGGTTTGCAAACCTTTGAGAGGTCTTAGAAAAGTCCAAAGCAATTAGAGAACCAAGATGGCAGAGGAGTAAGCAGAGCTATACCAATCTCCTCCCGACACCAAACTGGAATTACTACTTAATTGGGGAGAAATCATCTGGAATAACCAACAGAACACCAACTGGAGAGAAGCCTTATAACCACAGGCAGAACAGAAGAGGCCTGTTCATTAAAATGGGACTGATAGGAAGTGCGGAGACACAAGAGGGCTGCCCATGGGCAGCAGATGAAAGAACAGAGAAACATCTCAGCAGCTGGGATCTCCACCAGAGAAGGGTGGGATCTAAACCCCCATCTGGGCTTCCCAGCCTACAGCAACAAAGCTGAGAGTAAGACAGCACTCAGCTATGAAAAGCAAAAAGCTGCTAGGTTTAGCCAGTTTGACAGAGAGATGGAGTTCTTAAAAGGACCACCCATGAAAATACAGTGGTACCCACCTAACTTGGGCTCCAGCAGAGAAAGGACAGAGTGGTCTAGAGAAGTTTGGGGAAAATTTGCGTCAGTGGATTTAGAGGGAGAGCAGAGGGAGCAGCCTGTGAGTTGAGGGCTAACCCATTCCCCATACAACTGGCACACCACTCTTCTCCAAATGGCGGTAGCCTGAGGGGAACACACAGTCCACCCATAGGAATTAATCCAACCCACCCAGCAGTGCCTAAACCTGGCATCAGATCACAGGTTGATTGGATTAACAACTGAATTCAGCTGCCCTGTCCAGAGGTGCCTAAAACTAACCACTGATTACAGGCTGATTGGATTAACAACTAAAGGAAACAATGACAGTGGATCTCTGGTAGTCTCCAACTGGCTGACTAAGCCCAGATTGGAACATTAGCTGAGACAGGAAGTAAAAATAGTGTGCCTCTACACCACAGAAGGTCACACCACTAAGACAGTAAGTCAAAGCAGACCAATTCAAGAAGCAGAAACAAATAAGAGTCCTAAAATGGGGAGGCAAAGAAATAACCCCTCAGCAAAAGGATAGGAGGAAAACCCAGGAAGAGTGCAAAATGAAATAGAGGCAAGCACACAATCAGACATGGAATTCAAAATAATGATGATAGAGAAACTCAATGAGCTCAGCAAGTTCAAAGAAAACCACAAAGAACTCCAGGGGAACTACAAAGAGCTCCAGGGAAGCTACAAGAAACTTACTGAGAAATATACCAACATTAAAAATGACATAGAAATCATCAATAAGAGCCAGGAGGAAATGAAGAATACCATTTATGGATTAAAGAACAGAGTAGAAGGACTCAAAAGCAGGCTAGAGAAAGCAGAGGATCAGATCAGTGAGCTGGAGGTCAATGTAGAAAAAATTCTCAGGCAGTGCAACAAAATGTAAAAAGACTGAAAAAGCATAAAGAGGTTTTAAGAGAGCTGCAGGACAACATGAAATGTAATAGCATCTGTATCATAGGGATACCAAAAGGAGAAGAGGAGGAGCAAGGGATAGAAAACCTCTTTGAAAAGCTAATGACAGAAAACTTTCCTAACTTGAGGAGAGAAAATGTCATGTAAACTCAGGAAGCATAGAGAGTCCCAATGAAGATGAATCCAAACAGGCCCACTACAAGACACATCATCATGAAAATGGCAAATTTCAAAGACAAGGAGAGAATTCTAAAAGCAGCAAGAGAGAAACAGCTAATAACATACAAGGGGGCTCCCATAAGGTAATCAGCTGATTTCTCAACAGAAGCACAACAACCCAGAAGGGAATGGCAAAAAATATTTCAAGCAATGAAAAACAAAGGCCTGCAACCAAGAATACTCTACCCAGTAAGGCTCTCATTCAAAATGGAAGGTGAAATAAGGAGTTTCCCAGACAAAAGAAGTCTAGAAGAATACATCTTCATCAAAGCAGCATTGCAAGAGATGCTAATGGGTCTGCTTTAAGAAGATGAAGAATCTCTACCTCAACAGGCTCTTAAATAGTTCAGGGGCTATTTTGGGATGACATAGAAAGTCAACCATAATTTAAAAAAATAGAATACTATTCTACAAAATTATTTAAGTCCTAGGTATTTTTATTTTTTAACCTCACCTTAGTAGACATAATAATTTCTATTCTGGGACCAGCTGAGCACTGCAAGTGCCATTATTTCTGAAGGCTTCAACTTGCAAAACATATGTAGAGGAAAAACAGAGGGTATTGAAACAAGTAAGACCTGTGCACAGCCTAAATAAATAAATAAATAAATAAATCTACTATTTAAGATGGAAAACTCCAAAAAGGATAAGTTTTAGTTCCAGTAGTTTAAAATAAAGTTGAGTTGTATTATTGGAGGGGGGAAGATCTGACTCAAAAACCAAATTCACTTTTTACTATGGGTTTGGCATTGTCTCTAGGACAATGTCCACAGAAATGAGTTCTGTATTACACCATTTCTGTAATATATTTCACAAAAATAGCACTCCAGAGTAAAATCAGTATTAAAGAAAAAAACTGCTTAATTTGCTACAATATATCTAAACCACTATCATTTAACAAGTAATAATCATATAAGCTATTGGGATATTAAAATTTTTTTTTATTCAAAATCCAGTATGTACTTTAAATATGTGTAAAAATAGGTATATGTGTAAGTGTATTTTTGCATGTGTTTGGTAATATTGCAATTCATATTTCTTAAAAGAGTAATTCTTTAAACAAATGAATTAATGTAGGCATTTTGAAATAATGAAAAGAAAACTTTCTATTAATATGATTTGAGAAGCTGACAGAAGGCAATAATTAAATGGTGAATTATCTGGATGTGAAAGGAAAAATTAAAAATGTACACATTGGTAGTTACAGAATAGACAGAGGGATGTTAAGAAGAATAAAGGAAATGAAGGAGTGGAGAAACCAAAACCAAAAC
The DNA here is from genome assembly GCA_004026585.1 of Noctilio leporinus. Classification (NCBI taxonomy): domain Eukaryota; kingdom Metazoa; phylum Chordata; class Mammalia; order Chiroptera; family Noctilionidae; genus Noctilio; species Noctilio leporinus. The sequence goes on along the minus strand of PVIW01006039.1, from coordinate 46,406 downwards.
CAAAACCAAAAACAACTTTTCATTACTTCTTAAATTGCCTTGCTAACTTTCTTCAATATTATTTCTGTATAATTCTGAGATTCTATCTTAGCAAACTAGAAAACAAAAACTGATTTATTATAATGAATTTGATCATTAATTTGCCTTCATTAATTTTCTACATTTTAAAAGTGAGCATAAAATTCTTTTTTAAAATTAAAAAAAAAAAAGAAAAGAAAAGTCCAAAGCATTAGCCAAGACAGTCTGTTTGCATGGAAAACCTACTGGAAGTGGCTTGGTTGGGCCTATAAATTGGTTGGTGTGGGGTCTCAGGGAATCACCAAAGCAGGACTAACATTGTTAGTCAGGTTGATGGGGAGTCAAATATTGTGCCTACCTGTGCACAGGGGGAATGTTCAGCAAAGGAACAATCACTTCTGTCTGCAAGAAAGCTGACCTTTAGCCCTCATCCCAAAGCCAAATAACCTAGTTACTCCCAGTATGTTCTGGGTGCCTTTTGAACTGTTGCCTCAGTTCTGGAGGTCAGACTGAGTCAGACTACATCCATGTATCAGTCTTTTAAGACTCCAGACACCTGTTGACTCATTCAGCCAAAATCTTCTGTGGTTTTAAGAGCCAGAAGTTACGGGCACTTCTTTTCTTGGCACTGAAACCCTGGGCTGGAGGGGCCGGTGCAGAGCAGGGACCCCTCACTCCTCAGTGGGTCCTATGAAGCCATGAGCTCTCCTGATTTTTAATAGCCACATCTCTAACCTTCCTACCAGTGCTTTGGAAGATTTTGGATTATTTCTTCAATTTCACAAGTTGTTATTGGTCTATCCAGGCTTTTTGCTTCTTCTGGATTCAGTTTTGGTAGATTATACATTTCCAGAAATGTGTCCATTTCACCCAGGTTGTCATATTTCTTGTCATGTAGTTGTTTGTAGTAATTTCTTACAATCCTTTGTATTTCTGAAGTATCAGTTATGATTTCTCTTCTGTCATTTCTGATTCTGTTTACTTGGGTCCTCTCTCTCTTTTTCTTGATGAGTCTGGATAAAGGCTTGTACATTTTGTTTATTTTTTCAAAGGATCAGCTCCTGGATTTATTGATTCTTCAAATTGTAGTTTTAGTCTCTAAGTTATTTAATTCTGCTCTGATCTTGATGATTTCCTTCCTTCTACTTACTCTGGGCTTTGTTTGTTGTGCTCCTCTAGTTCTTGCAGCTTTATAGTTAGGTTGTTTGTATAAGCTTCTTCTATCCTTTTCAGGTAAGCCTATATTGCAATGAATTTCACTCTGAAAACTCCCTTTGCATTGTCCCATAGGTTTTGGGGCTGTTGTGTATTCATTATCATTTGATTCCAGAAAATTTTTGATTTCATCTTTGATCTCATTGTTAACTCATTCATTATTTAAAAGCATGTTATTCAGTCTCCATGAGTTAGAGTGTTTTTGGTTTTCATCCCTTGATTTTGGTTTCTAGTTTCAATCCATTGTGATCTAAGAAGATGCTTGGTATGATTTCAATTTTCCTTTATTTCTGGAGGCTTGTCTTGCGACCTACCATGTGGTCTATCTTAGAGAATGTTCCATGTGCATTTGAAAAGAATGTGTATTTTTCTTCTTTGGGGTGAAAGGTTCTGTATATATCAGTTAGGTCCATTTCCTCTAGAGTGTTGTTCAATGCCACAACATCCTTGGTGATTTTCATTCAGAATATCTATCCATTGTTGATAATGGGGTATTAAATTCCCCTACTATTATTGTGTTGCTGTCCATATCCTTCATGAAGTCCTTCAAGATTTTCCTTTTACATTTCGAGGCTTCTATGTTGGGTGCATATATATTTACCAGAGTTACTTTCTCTTGATTGATTATTCTCTTAAGTATTATGAAATGTCCTTCTTTGTCTCCATATATATATATATTTTTAAATTTAATTTTATTGTTGTTGTATTATATTGATCCCCTTTTTGCTCCCCACTGTTGTCTTCCCCACCCAACCTTTTCTCCCAGAAGTCAATCCTATCTGTTGTCCATGTCCATGGTTCCTTCATACTAGGTTCTTGTCTACACTGCTCCCATTCTTTGCCTCTTCCTCCCTCCTCCCCCCAATCCCCTTCTCCCTGCCCACTGAAGGCCTATTCACTGTGTTCATATATTTGGTTCTGTTTTGCTTGTTGTTAGTTTTGTTTATTATTGTTCTATAATGGGTGAGATCATATGGTATTTTTCCTTCACTGAATGGCTTATTTCACTAAGCATAATACTTTCTAGTTCCATCCATGTTGTTGCAAAGGGTAGGAGTTACTTCTTTTTTTCTGCTGTGTAGTATTCCATTGTGTAAATGTACCAAAGTTTTTTGATCCAATCATCCACTGATGGGCACTTAGGCTGTTTCCAGCACTTGGCTATTGTAAATAGTGCTGCTATGAACACAGGGGTACATAGGTTCTTATGAATTGGTGTTTCAGGATTCTTTGTGTATAGTCCTAGTAGTGGAATTGCTGGATCAAAAGGCAGTTCCATTTTTAGTTTTTTGAGGAAACTCCATACTGTTTCCACAGTGGCTGCACCAGCCTGCATTCCCACCAACAGTGCACGAAGGTTCTCTTTTCCCCACATCCTCGCCAACACTTGTTTGTTGATTTGTTGATGATTGCTATTCTGACAGGTGTGAGGTGGTATCTTATTGTGGTTTTAATTTGCATCTCTCTGATGACTAGTGATGTTGAGCATTCTTTCATATGCCTTTCATATGGGCTCTTTGTATATCTTCCTCAGTGAGTTGTCTGTTCAGGTCCTTTGCCCATTTTTTAACTGGGCTGTCTGTCTCCCTGGTGTTGAGTTGCATAAGTTCTTTATATATTTTGGAGATCAAACCCTTGTCTGAGGTATCATTGGCAATTATGTTTTCCCATACAGTTGGTTTCTTTTGAATTTTGCTGATGTTTTCTTTAGCTGAACAGAAACTTTTCAATTTGATATAATCCCATTTGTTGATTTGTTCTTTGATCTCCTTTGTTTGCCCTTGGTGAAGTATCAGTCAACATATTTCTGTGTAGGATATCAAAAAGTTTACTGCCTCTAGTTTTCTCTAGGACCTTTATGGTGGCACTGCTTATGTTTAAATCCTTTATCCATCTTGAATTTATTCTGATGTATAGTGTAAGTTGGTGGTCTAGTTTTATCTTTTTGCATGTTGCTGTCCAGTTCTCCCAACACCATTTGTTGAAGAGACTGTTTTTACTCCTCTTGATGTTCATTCCCCCTTTGTCAAATATTAGTTGACCATAGAGTCCTGGGTTACTTTCTGGGCTCTCTATTCTGTTCCATTGATCTATATGTCTATTCTTATGCCAGGACCATGCTGTTTTGATGACAGTAGCCTTGTAGTATTGTTTGAAGTCCAGTATTGTGATTCCTCCTACCTTCTTCTTCCTCAAGATTGCTGTGGCTATTCGTGGGCATGTTTGGCTCCATATACATTTTTGAAGTATATTTTCTATTTCTGTGAAGTCTGTCTTTGGGATTGCATTGAATATGTAGATTGCTTTGGGTAATATGGACATTTTAATGATGTTAATTCTTCCCATCCTTGAACATGGTATATGTTTCAATTTATTTGTATCTTCCTTGATTTCTTTCTTCATTGTTCTGTAGTTTTCTGAGTATGGATATTTTACCTCCTTAGCTAAACTTATTCCTAGGTACTTTATTTTTCTTGTTGCTATGGTAAATGGGATTTGTTATTTCACTTCTATTTCTGTTGTTTCATTCCTGGTATACAAAAATGCTTTTGATTTCTGGATATTGACTTTATACCCAGATCTTTTGCTAAATTTGCTTATTAGGTTGAGTAAGTTTTTGGTGGAGCCTATCGGGTTTTGTATGTACACTATCATATCATTTGCAAATAATGACGGTTTAACTTTCTCCTTTCCAATTTGGATACCTTTGATTCCGTTTTCTTCTCTCATGGCCATAGCTAGAACTTCCAAGACAATGTTGAATAGAAGTGGAGAAAGTGGACAGCCTTGTCTCATTCTTGATCTTAGGAGGAAAGGTTTTAGTTTTTGTCCATTGAGTATGATGTTGGCTTCTCATATATGGCCTTTATGATGTTGAGGTATGCTCCCTCTATTCCCATTTTGCTAAGGGTTTTTATCATAAATGGTTGCTGTACTTTATCAAATGCTTTTTCAGCATCTATTGATATGATCATGTGGTTTTTTTCTTTCAATTTGTTGATGTGGTGTATTACATTTATTGATTTATGAATGTTGTACCATTCTTGCCTCCCTGGGATGAAACCCACTTGATCATGGTGTATGATCTTCGTAATGTACTGCTGAATCCGTTTGGCCAATATTTAGCATCTATGTTCATCAGAGATATTGGCCTATAGCTTTCTTTCTTAGTTGTGTCTTGCCTTGGTTTTCCTCTGTCATTTCTGATTCTGTTTATTTGGGTCCTCTCTCTGTTATTCTTGATGAGTCTGGTTCAAGGCTTGTCCATTTTGTTTATTTTTTTTTTCAAAGAACCAGCTCCTGGACTTATTGATTCTTTGAATTGTAGTTTGAGTCTCTGAGTTATTTAGTTCTGCTCTGATCATGATGATTTCCTTCCTTCTACTTGCTCTGGGCTTTGTTTGTTGTTGCTTCTCTAGTTCTTGCAGCTTTATGGTTAGGTTGTTTTTGTAAACTTCTTGTGACCTTTTTAGGAAGGCCTGTATTGCTCTGAATTTCCCTCTGAGGACTGCCTTTGCAGTGTCCCATTGGTTTTGGACTGTTGTGTATTCATTGTCATTTGATTCCAGAAACTTTTTGATTTCATCTTTGATCTCATTGTTAACCCATTCATTGCTTAAAAGCCTGTTATTCAGTCTCCATGAGTTAGAGTATTTTGGTTCTTTTCCATTGAGATTGGTTTCTAGTTTCAAGCCATTGTGATCTGAGAAGATACTTTGTATGATTTCCATTTTCCTGTATTTGTGGAGGCTTCTCTTGTGACCTACCACATGGTCTTTCTTAGAGAATGATCCATGTGCATTTGAAAAGAATGTGTATTTTGCTTCCTTGGGGTAAAAGACTCTGTATACATCAGTTAGGTCCATTTCCTCTAGAGTGTTCAATGCCACAACATCTCAGATGATTGTTTTGTTTGGAAGATCTGTCCATTGTTGATAATGGGGTATTAAAAAACTCTTCTATTAGTGTGTTGCTGTCTATATCTTTCTTAAAGTCCTCCAAGATTTTCCTTATATATTTTGGAGCTCCTACATTGGGTGGGTATATGTTTACCAGAGTTATTTCTTCTTAGTGGATTTTTCCCTTAAGTATAATGAAATGTCCTTCTTTATCTCTTTTTTTGGCCTTCATTGTAAAATCTATTTTGTCTGAAATCAGTATTGCTACTCCAGCCATATTTCCATGTCCATTTAGTTGATATATATTTTTCCATCCCTTCACTTTCAATCTGTGTCGATCTTTTGTTCTGAGGTGAGTCTCTTGAAGACAGCATATATGTGGTTGATGATTTCTTATTTATTCTGCTACCCTATGTCTTTTGATTGGTACATTTAATCCATTTACATTTAAGGTCATTATTGATTGATACTTATTCATTGCCATTTTCCCCCTTTTTAGCTGTTTTTCCCTCTGTCTCTCTATGTTTCTTTATCTTTTTAAAGCAGACCCTTTAGCATTTCTTTCAATTCTGGTTTGGTGGAAATGTATTCTTTTAGTCTTCTTTTGTTTGGGAGAGTACTTATTTTCTTCCCATTTTGAATGAGAACCTTGCTGGGTAGAGTATTCTTGGTTGCAGGCTTTTGTTTCCCATTACTTGGAATATTTTTTGCCATTCCCTTCTGGCTTGTATTGTTTCTATCAAATAATTATTTGATAACCTTATTGGATAGAGCCCCTTTATATGTTACTTACTGTTTCTCTATTGATGTTTCTAGGATTCTCTCTCTATTTTTGTAATATGCCTTTTTAATTATGATATGTCTTGGAGTGGGTGTCTTTGGATTTATCCTTATTGGGAGCCTATGTTTCCTGACTTTAAGTAACATTTTTCACTCATCATGTTAGGGAAGTTTTCTGTCATTACTATTTGAACCAGTTTTCCATTCTTTGTTTCTCTTCTTCTTCTGGTAAAACTATAATACAGATGTTATTGCATTTTATGTTGTCCTGTGGCTCTCTTAAAACCTCCTCATTCTTGTTCAGCCTTTTTTCATTCTGTTGCACTGTCTTGGAATATTTTTCTACATTGTCCTCCAGGTCACTGATCCAATCCTTGCTTCCTCTAGCCTGCTGTTAATTCCTTCTACTGTATTCTTGAAATCAGAAATTGTATTCTTCATTTCCTCCTGGTTCTTACTGATAGTTTCTATATCTTTTTTTAATGCTGTAGTTTTAATGTTTTTTAATGTTGTATTTCTTGGTAAGTTCCTTGTAGCTTCCCTGTAGTTCTTTGTAGTTCCCCTGGAGTTGTTTATAGTTTTATTTGAGCTTGCTGAGCTCATTGAGCTTTTCTATCATCATTACTTTGAATTCCATATCTGATAGTTTGCTTGCCTCTCTTTCATTTAGTGATATTTCTGGGAATCCTTTCCTTTTGGTGATGGACTGTTTCTTTTTCTTCCCATTTTTAAGTTTTGTGCTAACCCAATCAAACTGTGATCAGCTACCAGGCTAAGGAACTGTTAGGCTTGAAGGATTGATTTAGTTGTAATCCTGTCAGTCTGTGATTTATCACCTGGCTCAGGTGCAGCTTAGGGGGACAGAATGATTCAGTTGTAAATCAATGAATCAGTTACCAAACTCCGGCCCTATTGGCTAGATGGAGAGTTTCAATTGTAATCCAATGGATCAGCCAGCAGCTCAGGTGCAGCCTGGTGGGACAGATTCAGATGTAAATCAATGAATCTGTGATTAGCTGCCAGGTTCCTGTGCCACTGGGTTAGGCAGCAAGATCCAATTGTAATTCAATGGATCTGTGTTCAGCCACCAGGCTCAGGAGCTGCTGGGCTGGAATGCAAGGTACAATTGTAATCCAATGAATCTGTGACCAGCTGCCATGCCCAGAGGCCAGGGGGCCAGGCAAACCAACTCAGTTGTAAACCAATGAATCCAGGATGAACCACCAGGCTCACTTGCCATCATATGGGGCTGACTGTCTTACCCAGCTATAAGTCAGAGAATTTGTAATCAGCTGCCATGCCCAGGCTCTGCTGAGTGAGAAGAACTGACTCAGTTGCAAAGCAATGAATCCATGATTAGCCACCTGACTTACAGGCTGCTGTGAAGGGCTGACTGACTGACCCAGCTATAAGACAGACAGTTTGTGATCAGCCGCCAGTCTCAGCTGCTGCTGAGTGAGAAATACCTTTTCATGTGCCAACTATTGTATCTATGCTCAGACAGGGCAGGACAGGAGAGGTTTATTTAGATGTAAATCAGAGAATTGTGATCAGGAGCAGCTAGATGGAGTAGATTGCTTCCAGTGGATAGGGCTATGAGGACCATCATAGGAAACCTGCTTGGCACAGTGCAGTCTGTGGAGGTATGGGTGATGAGTCAGCAGCTGGATCCCCACAGCCACCTCTCCACTTTTCTCCTCCAAGCCATCACTGCAAACTCTCCCCATGTGTCTCCAGTCCACTCTGCCCCCCATTGGAGCCCAGGGTAGGTGGGTGCCAATGTATTTTCACTGTGGTCACCCTAGTAGTTCTCTGTCTCCATTGCTCTCTCAGGTCAGCAAACTCTATAGCTTTCCACCCTTGTCAGCTGGATGCTGCTCTGTTCTCCATCGTGTTGCTGTAGCTGAGACACTCAGCTGGGGGACCAGATCCCACCCTTTTCAGGTGGAGCCCCTGGTCCATCCCTTCAGCTGTTGCCTCTGGTGGGGGCCCAGCCAGCCCTCTTGTGTTTCAGTGATTCCTACTAGTCATATTGTGGTGAAGCGTCCTCTTCTGTTCTGTCTGTGATAAGGCTTCTTTCCAACTAGTGCTCTGTTGGTAATTCTAGCTGACATTTTCCTCCAAAAATGTAATTCCAGATGCAACCTGGGAGGATATTGGTGTAACTCCATTCACACCTCTGCCATCTTGCCAGAACCTGTTGTTAATACCTTTTAGGCCCCAAAGTCAGAAAAATAAAGAGCTGTGAATCCAAATAATTAGTTTAAATATCTCTAGTTATCTAAAAGAGCAGCAATCAAACAAGTAGCTTGAGTTCTAGAAATATCTAATTAAAAAATTAAATTCTCATTTATAAATAATTTTTACATGTCAAACTTTAGACATGAAATAGGAGTCTTTTGAGTATCAGTGTGGCCTCCTCTGTAGGTGGATAACAGGAACCTGAGTAGCTTGAGCAATGAATACTATGGAATATCTTTTCCAAACATATAGCCCAAAATGATCCAGGCTAGATTTCCATATAGATTTTTCCATAACAATTATCCTGTTTTCAGGACAAGAAGAAAGGTTATGGGAGTAAGAAATTTGGATGGAGGTGTTTGAGGGGATAAAAGAGGTGCCTGAAAGTAGCTCATCAAAGTCTACTTTTAGCAGCCACCTGTTGATAGTGAAGATAAATCACCAGTTTAGGCCCATGACAGCTTTTCTGAAATGAGAAAAAAGAGCACAGTAAATGCATGCAGCCCATTCCCATCATCCCTTTAATAACCTGTAATATTGTAGCAGGATATTTTTGTCACACCAAATCTGATTGATGGTCTTGGCTATAAGACATTACAAGTGTAGAGTAAATTGACTGAACACCTAAACATACAAATTATTAAAAGGAGGGGGAACAGCCATTGGCCTCTTGGGGAAAGCAGGCAGACTTTAGTTAAGATGATCCTATTTCCAAGTGCAATTTATAGTCTATTGACTTGTGGCAGTGTCTTTTTAGATGTAAGGAAATTGTCATACATTGCAAATGAGAAGCTGTTTTGACACTAGAATCTTTGTGAGTGCCAGGGAGAAATGATATCAGCTGCCTGGTCTGTTAAGGTTAAGTGAAGTTGCACTGTGGCCCAAAGACAGGCATTCATTTCCGTTTCTTTCTCTGAGCCATCCCTATGTATAATTACTCTGATTAGGATGAGTAACAATGTGCTTCTGACACCCACTGTATTGACAGTGGGCAGAATTTTCCATTCAATGATTGGTGCCAGTCATTACTTAGCTTCTCAGATACTGTGACAGGGCAGATCCATGCCTGCCAGTCAAGTATATTGATGACAAAGAGGGCTTAGACCCCAGCCACACACCTCTAAATTAAAGCACTCAAAGTCATCTCCACTGGAATATTATGAACCTCTGCTTAGATGTGACTCTGATAGCCTCTCATCAAATTTCTGAATTAAAGTTTGCTTACCTTTTCTTCCAATAGCTTATTTCCTTTCTTATATATTATTTTCAGATTTTATTTTAGAATTATTTATCAAAATGCTTCACTTATTCATCCAATAAACACTACTGTCACTCTCTACTACTTAAGGTGAAGAGGACAGAGCAGCAAAATGACAAGGTCCCTTCTATCTTGGATTTGGGTGATTTTAGATTGGTGTGGGGTCTAGAAAAGCTCCTTAAAGGGGGGAAGTTTGAACAAATCTTTGTATTGCATGAATATAAGATAGAATCCACAGAGCTGTGAACTGTGAAGGTTCAAAAATAAATAAAATATGGTGCCTTGTATTCAAGGTGCTTTCAGTTCACTACTAAAGATAGATACCAGTTTAAATCAATTCTTAAGACAAGTGTGCTAAGTTGCTATAACAGAAATTCAAGCAAAATGATACTGAAACTCTCCCTCAGGGCTGCTATAACAAAGCACCATAGACTGGACAGCTTATAAACAACAAAAGTTTCTCACAGTACTGTACTGGAGGCTGAAAGTTCAAGATCAAGGCACTGGCAGATTTAATCTGGTGAGGGACTGCTCCCTAGTTCATAGACAGATGTTCTTTCTCTGTGTCTTCATGTAGCAAAAAGGCTAAGAAAACACTCTAGGGTCTTTTTTATAAGGACACTAATTTGCTCTCATGATCTAAGCACCTCTCAAAGGCCCACTTCCAAATATCAACACACAGGGAGTAAAAATTTTTTAAATATTACTTTTGGGGGCAAATAGTCTATGGCATTACCTAAATCCCTAACTCTTCCTATCTACTTCTTGGGGATGACTCCTGAGGATAATGCCATTGTGTTTACTCTTTAAGGTATTTGGTTGCTTCAGTAGCTATAATATGCATGGTGGATGTGTTAGGTGATGTAATCATCCCTAGCCCTTTGAAGAGGTGACATATCAACAAATCATTGGCATTCTGAAGACCTTTGGCATGACCTTTGTCTGGCTTGTTTCTCTGCTTTCCTGCTGGTGTGGAAGCAAGAAAGGCATGGAGATATGTAGACAGGTATGACTTGGCAATGCAGAGACCTTGGATTGTTCATATTTCATGGAAGGATAAAGGAGAGATCCAAGATCAATCTGGAAGGGTGGGATGCCATGGGCATATCTGGCTTTGTGTTATCAGGGACTCCCTTGTGGGAAGAATTGCTTCCTGACTTATCCTCAAGGATGATGGCGAACATGATTGAGGGTGCCACATATACATATATAAAATTCCTTTTTGAGCCATAGTACACTTGTCATAAATCTGGAATATGAGCCATCAGAAAAATGATACTCTTGCTTTAGATCCTCAAGATTGTTTCTAAAATACTCAGATCCCTTGTTATGTCAATATTCCATTCATTATGACTGTGGAGTAATGAGCCAGGGTCTCATTCTGTGCAGGTGTGTTCATTCAGCCCATACCCTGTACTCCCTTGCATTCCTATATTTTCCAGCAAACTTCATCTACCTTTGTCATTCTCTCCATAGAGTTTTCCACCCCATACCTTATAAGAATTCTTAATTTTCTTCCATATTTCAAAATACTGGACCTTGAGGGAAACATAAGTAATATAATTATCTTATGTATCTGTATGTATGCATGTATGTGAATTTGTATCTCTTACTACAAAAGCATTTTGCTTTAAGAAAACACAAATACAAATTCACAAGATAGGATAACTGCAAGGATGATTGAATTACAAGAACATTTTTCTTTCTAAAAGATTTAAATCAAAGTTCCCTTATTTAAATGTAATTTTAATTTATATATAAAATGATATATTACATAGAAAATAATGCAATTATATATTGTACCTTTAATTATATTACTGTAGAGTATATACACAATGTTATATTAAAATGCAATACTGGTTCTTCTAACTACTTGTGATCAGCTCTGTTGTAAAATAAAGTGCCTTTGAAACCAGTCATGTATAGCTTATAAGTATTTATTAGGAGTGGTCCCTTTTCAAAAAAAAATGTTTACTATTAGACTTAGAAGTGGCAGCCCTCATATATTTAGCTAGACTACACAACAAATGGAACCTTAGGGAATGGTACTTGTTTTAGATTTAGTTACAGGAAACATTGTTTTGGAGATATGTCAAATTATGTGGGGAAGTTTCTAGCTTAATCTTTCAAAAGAGAGCATGTCTCCTTCTCCTCCCCACCCCCAATCACATCACCTCCTACCTTAATTTACTAAAGATAACTTACTCTCTATCAACCACCTATATGTCTTGTGAGTCATATTGATCTGAGACATGTGATGCAGTCCTTGGCTAAGATAAAATTGGTTTAATGGGATCCTTCCCCCCTCCCTGTATGTATGAAGATACTTAAGCATGCAGAGGACACTGCAGGCCCCTTTCCCCATCAAGAAAGCATGTCGTGGCAGTTTACAATAAAGGACAAGTCTTCCCATAGCCTCATCAATACCTTGATAGCTCTCAGCTAATGGAATCTTGTGACTTTCAGTTCTCATTGATAAGAGACCCTGATGCAGACACTGATGAGTGGGACGTTCTCTGCACATACTTCTTACAGCTTGCTCCATGGAACATGTTTTTAGGAGGAGGTTATAATGACTACATTTCTGGCTGTGATTCTTTCCCTGAAGTTGGAAAGAAAATAATTTATTTTGTTTGGTGACCATATAAAGTTCTTTTTCTCATTCTCATTGTGCTGCAGAATTAGAGGAAATTTTCCCAAACCTAGAAAATGTTTGCATTTTTAAGTGGAGAATGTTTTATCTTTTTTGAAGATTTAATCAGCTTTCCTTTTCTTTTAATAATAATGGGCAAACCCTGATTGATGTACCTCAGTTGCTTATAGTATTGCCCCTAGCTGGGGTGCGTTGGAAAAGACAACCAACTAATGTTGCTCTCTCACAGCAATCTTTCTCTCTTTCTCCCTCCCTCTTGTTTCTCTAAAAGCAATTAGAAAATGTCCTCAGGTGAGAATAAAAATAATAATAATAGCCAACATTAGTGTGCAGTTACTATATGTGAAGTGTGTTACCTATGAGACCTCACTTAGTCTTCCCAACAGCTTGATGGAATGGATGGGAATAATATTTTACATTTTACAGATGCCTACTGAGGCTTGGGGAGATTAAATACCAGCTCGAGGTCAACTGCCTAGTAATTGGTGGATGTGTATTCAAATCCAACTCTGACTCTAATGTTGGTCTGCCACCCTTTCTGAGTGAGGTGATTTTCAGGGGCATTCTGTCTCAGATGGGTCTTTTAATTTTGAGGAACATTGCATTCTGGTAATAGCAAGAATTCCTTGATTGAGCCTCTTCAGGGGGTTTCTGCTTTATTTATGTCAAGAACACTAATCAGAAAGAACAATGTTAAGCCTTGTTCCAAGCTTGTGCCAATCCCAAAAATCACCTAAATGATGCAGCAAAGGATCTGGCACAACATGGAGGCACTATAGAGATAGAATTTGGAAAACTGAATGTAGATGTAACACCTAAGGAGGAGACCCAGTGAAGGACTTTTGAAAATGAGATAAACATGAAGGACCTTTGCAAAATATTACCAGGGACTTTGGAATGTGAACTTTGGCTACTTGGTTTTGTCACAACATGCTTTTGCTCTTTCTCAGGGTTCTGTTAATTCTTTTGCTTACTAACAAGTTTGGTTCCCAAAGGATGTTCAGAAGTACAAGTGACTGTAACCACCATTTGTTGGTTTAGGTATTACTGACTTATTGTTTCTCCTTGGCATATAGCATTCTAGTATTTATAAAGTTTCATAAGTGAAGGTGTTTCTGCAAAGGCAAGTTTGAGTTGAGAGAATATCAATATAGAAGACACTTGAGAGCCCTGGATGGTAGCACAGTGGATAAGGTACCGGCCTGCGAACCCAAAGGTTGCTGGTTCGATTCCCCAGCCAGGGCTCATAACCAGGTTGCAAGCCAGGTCTCTAGCCAGGTCCGTGGCTAGAGGCAGGTGAAAGGCAACCGTACATTGATGTTTCCCTGTTTCTTTCTCTCGCTGCCTCTCTCCCTTCCTCTCTCTCTGTAAATAATAAATAAACTCTTAAAAAAAAAAAAGACACTTGACAATGCTGTGTCTTGGAGAAGATGCCTCCCACCTTGTTATTTTCTGAAAAGAAACATCTTGGCCCTTTGCTAGTGGTAGGTTTTCTCTACATAGCAGGTCCTTGATTGATGGTTTATAAAGATCCTTGAACAGAAAAAATGATTTAGATGCTAACAAATGAATACCCATAGGGGATGAAAGCACTGTGTTATAGAGATGTGAAAAAAGTTCTGAAAGGGAACTTGGAGGGAGATACTCATGGGAAAGGCTCTTTGAGCTAGCTGTACTCTGGAAACGGAGCTGCTGTCAAGCCTCATTATCACCACTGGGTGTCACTCCAGGCAGCCCCTTAGCAGCCACCTAGTCAAGGTTAGAATACTGTAATGAGAAGCACTCAGCTGTACAAACCAAAGAAAAATAATGAAAGGAACAAAAAAGTGTCTAATATATCAGGATTTGGAGTGAGAGGGAAGAAAAGCACAATGCCATCAGGTGGCATTGTTTTAAGCAGAATTTTCATTCTCTGCTGGGGATGTTTTAAATTGAAAGGATGTTCAGTCACAATCAGCTGGCTGAGGTTAGAGCAAAACTCAACTAGATTTCTAACTGCTTATTTATAGTCTTAAGGCTTTTGCTCCATGGGCTTAATTGCTTTCCAGAAAGGTCATATCATTTTGTACTAAGAGGGAAGCACTTCCCCCGAATCTGTTTCCTTGCCACATCAGCAGTATACTGTACATTCTTAGTAAACTGCAAGGGCTGTGTACTTGCTTCAGAACCAAGGGGCAGGGGAAAAAACATTGGATTCCTTGCTGGAGTTGGTCAAAGAAGGTAAGAAACACAATTAGGGTGGAGAATTAAGAGGAATTCTTGCAAAGTGAAGATTGTCTTAAAATTTACTCCAGGAATCACATAGGGTGAGTGTGGATCCCCAGATAGATATCTATATCTATATACAGATATATCTATAGCTATAGAGATAGATATAGATAGAGATATTTAGTGGTGGAAGCCTCTAGTCCTTCAAAATTGTACTCCAATTCCTTTGAAACCCATGTAAAAATCTCCTCCTTTCTGCCTTCTTCTATCTCTATCACTCCACTGTATTGACATGAAGGCTGCTAATAAGTTGAAGTAGGAATTGTTGCCCAGCAGAGAGGAAATGAGGTGTCCACACTTATTAACAGTGGGACCATGTAGAATCCTAGGTTGGCCATTGTCTCATGTAGGAATGCTTCTGGCTGCGTGTAACAGAAAAACTGATTAACACCAACCATTTTAATATTGTCATATATTAACACACTTAAAAAAAGACTGAAGGGATTTAGTTGCTGGTATTGGTTTGGCTGCTCTCCAGTCTTATCATGCACCCTCGTTCTTTTCATTTTTTTGTTCTGCTGTTCTTAGTCGTATTTTTGGCCTCCCCCTTTTTGTCTCCTGGCACAAACAGGTTACCTTAGCTCCAGGCATCATGTCTGAATCCAAAACAAGAAGGGGAGGTGGAAGTGAAGGTGCTTTCTTCTTGTCTCTTTCTTGGTTATGACAAAGGAAAGTTCTCTGAAAACCCAATAGACTTTACTTACTTGTAATTGACTGGAAACAATGTCATGTGGTGACTTCTGGATAGAAGGAAGACTAAAAAAGCAGCATTTTTTTTCATTCTATTATAGTAAGTTTGAAGAAAGAAAATAACTGTTGAGTCAATCAACCAAGAATGTCTGTCTCAAATTTCTGAACAAATTTTCTAATATAAATATTGTTTTATGTGGTGGTAGAATTTCCATAGCATTATGAGTACAAGTTAATACATTAATGTAACTTTTATGTTCTATGATAAATACATTCTGAACGTCACACTGTTAACATAAAAACATCATTAGAAAAAAATTTACTTGTAAATTGGGGAATCTCTGTAGTGTATTCCATTTTTAGTTTAAGATAAAAAGTTATTCCCTAAGGACTTTTAAAAAAGTTTATTAAGTTTTATGTTGTCAAAATGTTTAGATTGTGTATGTTAATGAGAATTTTCTGAGTGAATAGGAATACATAGAATGATTTCCTGGGATTAAGATACAATGTTACATGGGAAATCTTACTTAGTTCCATTATAGAGAAACTCTTTAAAAATCCCACATAGGCCCTTGATTCTCTTCTATGCTGAAGTATCTGGTGCCTGAAAAAGACTTATGCAAGATGGAGGGAAAAAAACATGGTTTGAATCACTTGTTGATTTGAGTTTACACACCAAGGCTTCTTCTCTGAAAGATATTTCCCTCTGGGTAATTTGAGTAACCATTACAATGAATAGCAAGACCTTGGGCTTGAGAGGAGAGGTTCACTTTTCAGGCTTTCCAGTTGAAAACTGAGTGAACATTTATTAGTATATATTCTATTTTTATAGTTAGTATATATTCTGTTTTTATAGTGTCTTTTTAAAAACTAAAACTAGAAGCTTTGATTAAATAATCTTTAATTTTTTACCTGTTTATATTATAAATATGTATATGAAAAATTTTAAGTTGAACAAAATTCAAATGAAAATAAGAATCTTAGTGGAGCAATATCTTGGGTCATTCAATCTTGAATGTTTCCTCAGAAAATTCTTAGGAAGTAGGTACACAGATTTTGGGCCTATGTATATAGTCTGGTTTCTGGAAGATTTTATTCAACAAACACTTGGTGACCCCTGCTTTGTGTCTGGTACTGTGCTGGACTACATAGGGATAAATTGCACCTAGTGCATTCTCTACAGGGAGATAAACATACCAGGATTGGGAGTCAGTGGAGTGAATGTTAGATGAAGTGAGCACAGGTGCCATCTGAGCTCATAAAAAGCTCAAAGATAGTTTCCTGGAGGAAGTAACTGTAAGGCTTTTACTTAAACACAATATTTCTCTCTGGTACCACTAATTTTCTGTTTTTAAAATATTTTATTTATTTATTTTTAGAGAGAGAAGGGGAAGGGAGGAAGAGACATTTCAATGTGTGGGTGCCTTTCACACATCCCCAACTGGGGACCTGGCCTGAAACTCAGGCATGTGCCCTTGGAATTGAGCTGCTGACCCCTGATTCACAGACCAGCACTCAATTCACTGAGCCACACCAGCCATGGCTGATATCACTAATTTTCTTTGAAACAACAGTATTCATAGTTTGCCCATGTTTTAAGATCTGGAGATGTTGTAGACCCCTATGAGTTCTTTTTGTTTCACATTACTTAAGATCCTTTGAATGGTTTTTATTATATAAAATTACCAGCACATTCTTTTCCTGGTGGCTAGTTTTAAAAGAGAACACTCATGGAATATGTATGTGCCTGGTTCCTCAGAACATGTTGTTTCAGCTCTGTCCATAACCCTTTGAGAAAGATTCAAGAGCCTTATTCTTCGCAATTCCTCTCTCCCAATTGATGCTTATTTTATTTAATTTCAAAAAGTGGTATTAATTAACTGTTCTTTCATGGTCCAGAAGTTTTTTTTTTTTAATAAAAAAAAATGTTATTCATAACTAGTAATTTCTAAAGAAAGGACCAAACTTTCTTTTTACCTGAACTCCAAACATCATAAACCTTAATTGATTAAAATAAGGACACCTTTTACAGAGATTTATGTAATAGTTGCCTTACTTATATCATTGATGAAGTTGCGCTCTTTCTTTTCATTATCCAGTTTAAAACCTTTTTCAAATTTTGATATTTAGAAACTGAGGTGGATTTCAGAACATAATTACATTTATCCTGCTTAGTTACTTCACTATTCTAACCAGCAGCCCAAGGCATGAGAGGTAAAAGGAATACAGGAACAGGCCAGTAAATTTGCTGTAATGAACAGTCTATTGATGAACAAAGCATTTGCAGATACTGAATCCTTGAATAGTAAAGTCTTAATGAACATTTTATGCAATCAGAGTTTGAGAATATAAATTCTACAAGTCTAGCCCTGGCTGATAGCTCAGTGGATAGGCACCAGCTTGTGAATCCAAAGGTCACTGGTTTGATTACCCAGCAAGGGCACATAACCAGGTTGCAGGTCAGGTCTCCAGCCAGGTCCGTAGCTGGAGGCAGGTGAAAGGCAACTGTACATTGATGCTTCTGTCTTTTTCTTCCTTACTCTCTGCCCTTCTTTCTAAAAATAATGAATAAAATCTTAAAAAAAATTATACAAGTCTAAAGGAAAACACCTTACATTAAGTGAGTCATGTTATTAGAAGTCATTAAATATAGGCCCTGGCTGGTGGCACAGTGGATAAAGCACCAGCCTGCCAACCCAAAGGTCATTGGTTTGATTCCCCAGCCAGGGCACATAATAAGGCTGCAAGCCAGGTCTCCAGCCAGGTCCATAGCTGGGGGCAGGTGAAAGGCCACCATACATAGATGCCTTTCTCCATCTCTGCCTCTCTCCTTTTCCCTATCTCGGAAGATAATAAAATCTTTAAAAAATCTGAACTTAATAAATAAGTAAGTAAATAAATAAATATTGGATATTTTTGGAAGTAATAAAAACCCCAAATAGTGGTGGGAGATGTCTTAGAATAACCAAATTCATATGGATATGGTTAAGTCTTACAAGAAAATGTTTAACATGACCTAAGTCTAAGAGATAAAATTAAGGCTTTGGGTAAAGTGTAAGGGAGGGGAAAGATTCTAAAAAGGAATCAGGAAAAATAAGTCAGCCCAATGTGTCAGAACAAGGAGGAGAGAAGAGGAGGGCATTTTGTTATTTTAAGAGAAAGCATTATTTGTGGCTAAATACATTAAAATGCTGATTTAACATGTAAGCATTGACAAAACAAAATAAAAGCAAGCGGATTTTGAATAAACTATGCTCAGATTATCTGACAATTTTATTAAACAGTTATAGGGAATTCAGTTGCTCCAAGAATGACCATCTGAAGTGCATCTTATTTTGAATAAATGAATATCAACTTAATAAGAGTTGACTGGAAATGTTTGGCACATGATGAATGGAAATGCTTCTCCTTTTTAGAGTGTTGTGATGAGCACCGAGGAAAAAATAGAGCAGGATGTTGGATTTTCATACTGGAGGCTGGAAGAGTGATGCTGCAACAATGGCCAGCACTGAGTAAGTGCTTTCAATTAGATTTCAGTTTGTCATGCCTACAAGCCATTTCTCCTTGGGTCTTATAATTTCATATCCCTGGTATTGTTGGGATGTTATGCTATCTGGGTCATATTACTGGCATACAGGATTTAGTAATGTTAAGAAACCATTGATTGTATGATTACTGGTACCCATGGCAAAACTTAGTACATTCATTCCCACAAGATGCTTTTACATGCCAGTATTTTTCACCAACTTTGAGGGCTAGAATCATTTGGTGAGTTTTAAAAATATGAAGTCTGAGTTTCACTTTAGAAACAACAGGACAGTCTTTGGTCTCAGCACTGTCAACAATTATTTTAGGATATATACTGTACCGCCATGAACTATGTCTATGAATGCATATATCTCAGCTACCACTGTTTGTGAGCAAATTGTTTAAGTAAATATTGCATAATCATATTCAACATGCTTCCCAGAATCAGAAAAAAAATAACATGTTGGTTATATTTTGCTTCATACACAATCACTTTATGTTGCTGGTAGAGAAGTCCATGGAAACGTAGTTAGGTGTTAACATGTTATTCCAGTTTGAGTCAAATGTTGGAGGAAGGAGTTCTCTTTTTTCCTAAAGAGCAGGGGGACAGTTAAGAGAATGGTTTCAGGAAAGCCTGGAGGGTAGCTGCTATTTTTCTCCAGGTGTTTGATGTGACTGACGGCCCCTGTCTGAACTTCCTAGTCATTTGCCATTTCATTAGCTGCCAGGTTTTCAATTTCTGCCTCTTGGAAGTTACACCGCTTTGAACAAGTCCCCACAGTAATTGAATTTGCCACAGAAATAGAACACTGGAAAATTTCATTTTCTTCTTCCTGCATGAAGGCAAGGAAGCAGGCAGGGCAGACACACAGAGGCCTTTGGGTGCCCTTCTCTAGTTCACAGGCTCCTGTTCCCCTCCCTTCACCCATGCATTTACTCACACTCACTCTCATCCTGATCCTAAAGCAGGGACACAGTCACACAAAAAGGGCCTGCTTTCAAATCATCTCAGAGTGCATCAGCCTGTCACTTTGTAATTTTCTTCTAAATGCCTTCCACAAATAATGGTTTTCAAAATGAGCATTAACAGGCTTGATTACATGAAATTGTCCTTTTAATTTACACCAGGATTCTATTGATCACACAAGTGCAGATTAAAGTGTTCAATGAAGCCCGTGATGAGGTATTAACCAGCTAAGGGTCCTCCAGGGGCCGCCAGGGAGGCCAGGAATATGCGAGAAGTGTACAGTTATTTCCCCATAATGAAGTGGCACTATGCGAAGGCATGAATCGCTGGCAGGAAGAATAGATCGGAGATGATGAGCTCTTCAAAGTCATTTCTCCCTCACTCATTCAGCCTCATGCCCAGATCCTCTTGCGATTCTTCTGCATTACTTGTCATGAAATGCCAGGATTTACTTAGCCAGCTGATGCAATTTTTATGACCTTATTGCTTTTTCACCATGGTAATAGTTTTGAATCAATTTATCAATCCAGCGGTGCCATCAGACATATTGCCCTGAAGATCAAGTCCGGGTCATTCCATCAATTCACTGTGGTTTACGAAGATAGAGAAAAAAGCCAGGCCGTGTGGGCTATCAACTTCAAATGGCTTAGTAAACATGCTTCTGCTGCTTTAACTGCTTCACTTCTGCCTCTGGACCTTTGTGCTTATGCACAAGATCACCTAGATCAACCCAGCAGATCTTAACCTTTGTAGACATTGCCCCAATGTAAAGAAGGCCTGATAGAGCAAGAAGCATTTCTGGAAAGTTCCCAAGCAGAGTGGTTGGAACAGAACTTGGGAGTGGGGCTTGGCCTTGCATGCCAAGGTGATTGTGGTGTTCTACCCCAGTGACAGAGCGTTTGTTTCACTAGTCAGAGGGCTGAGCAGCCAGTTGGTGGGGAAGGGAAGGGGAGTGTGAGGTGTGTTCCCTTTTTAATAGGTTTTGCAGAATGGTTGGGATTAATAATCTAATTTATCTTTTCTCTATAGGAGCTGCTAGTTGGTGATAAAGGTTTCAAAAACCTGTAAGTCACTTGTCACAGGATGAGATGTCATATAAGGCAGGGCACAAAGAAAGACTAGCACAGTTACTGGAAGAGGTGATCTTTTAGGAAGAGAATGAATGTTCCTTGCCTGGGGAAGAAAAGACAGAGGTGTGATAGGTGTCAAGCTGGCCATGAAGTCAGGTTGCTGGTGTTTGGATGGGTAAAATACTAGGTGTCTGTCTCTTGGGAATTCAGTTTAGTTATTCCATTGGGTATATTCAAAGAGTGCTATTAGTGTATTTGTATATTCCTTATATTTATGCATTATGTCAAAATTTGAAATTCCACAGCTGAGATTCTGGTAATGTTATTTGCAGAAAAAAAATGTGACAGTGAATTTAAATATTATTAAAACATGTATTGTTTGTGAGGCCTTAATAGAGATTGAATATATACTATCAGCTTTGTGCTTTGCTTGGAAGCTGCTCTATTCAGCATTTAAAATGAGATTTGTCAGATCACAAGCTTATGTCGATTCCATAAAAGTTTAATGATCTACTTCCAGGTCTAGCAACATTTAGGATTTATTTACAGTCTTTATTATAAAATTTGTCCAAAATATACACATTCCCCAAAGACTGAGCTCAGAGGCAGAAATATAAATGCACAAAAGTGAAATATAGCAGATGGTAAAATCTCTGTTTGCTAGGCAGTTTTTCCTCTTTTAATCTTCTTTCTTTCATTTTACTCTTTTTCTCTATTTGGTAAATACTGAAAGAGGCTAGAGAGGGCCAGATTCTGTTCCTAGGGAACCATTTAGGGGAGTCTGTGGCACAGACTGAATATCATAGGAAAAGATCATTAATAAGAACTCCTCCTTCCCCTGAGGTGGTTAGCAAACTTTGAGTTGGAAATCAAGATAAGGAACCAGAGACCATGAATTCATGAAATGTGACAGGGAAGAAACTTTAGAGATCATCTAAGGCAATTCCTTTATTTTGCAGACAAAGAAATAACAACATTCTACTAGACATGATTGGCTGTATATGGTCCTCTAATCACAAAATTCAGTGACTCAGGACCCTTTTTTAAAATTTAATTTTATTGTTGTTATATTACATTTATTCCATTCCCCCTACTCCCCTTCCCCACCCTCCTATTCCCCACCTTTACTATACTGCATCTGTACTGAAGACACGTAAACATCTTGCTTCAAAAACTTTTTCAAGTCCAGTCATGGTTATATGTACTTCCACAATTCTCCAAACATGGCAGTGTCCTACAACTCATTGCTTGTTAAGTTAGAGGTTCTCAAACTTTAAAGTATCTCTCAAATGACCCAGGGGGATTAGAGAAACACAGACTCCCAGGTCTAATCTCCAGGGATTCTTCTGTGAATTCACAGTACAGTTCCATGATTTGCATTTTAACAACTGATACCAGTGTGGGAGTTCCAGGGTTCACATGGCTTTAAGTGCTGTTTTTGCCACTTAATTGATTATGTGACTTAGGTCAAGTGGCTAAATGTCTTTAATCCTCAACTACATCTGTAAAATGGGCATGGGAGTACCTGTCTTAGAGGATTGTTGTGGCAATTTGTGATTTTATGTGAAAAGCACATAGAAGGCATTTCCAAGAGATTACCATCACTGTTCTGTGCCCGTTAAAAAATGGTCACATCCACATTTAAGTTAAAGGTAAGCTTATCACACAAAAACTCTTTCAGATAGATCACTAGGATTTTCAATAAACATTTAAGTATCTCTTTGGGAAATAAAGCAATTCATAGATTGTTGTGAAATACTGTTTTAATACATCAGTGATTTTTTGTAATATATCAGAACTTTAATAATAAATGACGTACTTATGGACTTTGTAGGTGCCAAATGGGGGGCTAGAATGAAGGAACCTAATGTTTAGCCCTCTTCTTCTAGTTCCAGTTATACTCTTACATTAAAATATATCTAACCTCATTGACCTCATCCTCTACTCTTCTTCTAGTCAAAATTGGCAATTGACCTTCCCCTTTCCTAGAGCTTCTTGGCTGCCTAACATTTGTGAAGCCCTATGGTAGGTACATGGAATGCTGTGCCCAGCAATTGTGATTGACAATAAATACTGCAGGAATTTAGATGAGGTAAAGACTTCCATGGGTTGCAGTTATTAGAAAGGCCTTTTGGAGGTAGTGGGAACTGAGCTGATTCCTGAAATATCAGATAAGTTGAAGGTGGTTGCGAAAGCTCCTGCTTAATAAGAGGTAAAAGAGGGTCAGAGATTAGAAAAGAGTGTTCTCCTAATGTTTTTTTCAAACCTGCTCAGTAAAACTCTTGGATTATTTATAGGTACTTCAGATATTTTGAATGGAACTTTATATTAAAACTTAATTTTAATCCTTAAAGAGAAAATACCTGAAATAAAAAGTATACACTCAGATTTTGTAGTTGCCACAATATACTGTAATATAGCAGTGATTAATTTTGTGTTTTCTTATGATATCACTTTATTAATTTTGGTCAGACCTGGAATAAAATTTCTACAGCCATTTTGTCTGTTTTCAGAAAACAATATGAGATTGCTAAGAGAGCTAATATAAAATTTATGCCTTTTTCAGCTTCTTATCAATATGAATCAAGATTTCTTCTCAATAAACTGCAACAAATAAATTTTCATGCTGCATTTGCAAGCTTATGCATATATATTACATGCTTATTTGATAAGACCACAGCTGTTACTTTTTCAATTTTAAGTTTTTTTGTAAATTATCTGATTGATCTACTTAGAACTTTCATCTATTTTATAAAGTGTGTTCTGGGCAGGAGTGATCTATGAAAAAGCAAAATAAAAATCTGCTGCTAAAAAATGTTGAAAGTCAGAGTGCAAGTTCATCTCTTCTCTACTCAGTCTTAAAAAAATGGAATCAGGCATATCTGGAATATTTTGTGTTGCAAGAAACTTCTGAACAGTGAAATGGCACATCAATAGCTGGAAAGATTTGATAGTTTGCAGGGAATGAAGGGGGAAGAAAATAGAGCCATAGAGAATATCTCAAAGATAACTACTGCCTGACAGATATAAGAGGGAGGAGAGTTTAGAGAAGAGTGGTGGTGATAACAAGAAGAAATGTTGTTACAAAATAATAATTGGAAATTCATGGTGATTATAGGATATTGACAGATTGAGGAAGAAAGGACAGGAAGCAAGAGATGCCCAGATTTACAGATGAATAGGAATAGAGATGTGGAAAGAGTCGGGCTTGAGGAGTTGGCGATGGCTTTAGTTTTATACATTTCATTTTATTGCTAGAAGTTACATCCTCAGATGATTTTTACAGATGGAATTATTCACTATGCAGATGTGGACATAATTTGTCAGATCCCGTAATCAACAGTATTATTAGGAAAACAAGTAATGGAAGTCCTCAGATCCAAACCCAGCCTCCATTTTGAAGAGTGATTTTAGGTTTATTTTGGTGCCCAAATCATCTTCTCATTTGCTTCTGACATTCTGTAAAAATTTCCAGAAAGATCCAGGTACTCTGATTTTTTTAATAGTTTAAATCTTCACCTATATTCATCTTCATTTCACATTACAGGATATAATGAATAACATAATGTCTGAACTATACACATTAAAAAGAAGATTTTATTATTTTCAGAGAGAGGGGGAGGGAGAGAGGGAGAGAGACATTAATATATGGTTGCCCTTCACCTGCCTCCAGCTACAGTTCTGGCTGGAGACTTGGCTTGCAACGTCATTATGTGCCCTGGCTGGGGAATTGAACCAGTGACCTTTGGGATCGCAGGCTGGTGCCTTGTCCACTGTGCCACCAGCCAGGGCTTACACTATACACATTTGATAATATGAACAAAGGAATTAAGATCCTTTTTAAAAATTAAAAAAAAATTTTACCTTTTTAAAAATAAAAAAAAAAATTTAAGATGATATATTTTTATTTTTAGAGAGAGGGGAAGGGAGGGAGAAAGAGAGGGAGAGAAACATCAATGTGTGGTTGCCTTTCACCTGCCTCCAGCTATGGACCTGGCTTGCAACCTGGTTATGTGCCCTGACTGAGAATTGAACCAGTGACCTTTGGGTTCACAGGCTGGTGCCACTCCACTGAGTCACCAGCCAGGGCTGGAATGAAGATTCTTGATTCTTTTTTTTTTTTTTTTAATTTTATTTTATTGTTGTTGTAGTACATTTGTAGATAATAAGTGGGATTGACTTTGGGGGGGGTGATGGGAGGGTGGGGAAGGAGAGTGAATATTCTTAAGAGATATAAAAACACTCTTCTGAGAGACAAGTGAAGATATAATGCCTCAGTAGGTTTAAAGAAACTGACTTCCATTGACCTCTGCTCTTAGGCTGAATGTCCAACAGACCTCTCTCCAATTTTTTTTGACTATCGCTTTATTATTATTATTATTATTATTATGCTTTTTCCTTGGGTTAACCTGCTTTGCTTCCTTGCCTTAGTTGAGCACCCTTCTGTGATAGTAAATTTGTGGAGTTCAATGTTGCATTCTCCCAGATTTTCTCCACTTCTTGTTCTTGGGGTGTCCTTTATTTGGGCTGTGTGGTTGTATTCTGGACCTGTGGGCTGTTCTCCTATAGGTCTCCGCTGCCACTGGGCTGTGCTCCCCTGTGTCCAGATGCTGACCACTCCAGTTCTTCGGGACCTGAAGACATCTGGCGCTCCCTATCCTGTCCTCTAGCTGCTCTGGTACTCGAGAACACCATCAGCACTGCTCTCTACTCTGTCACCATCTTCCCCCCCACTTTATTATTTTTTAAACCTTGCAAATACCATGGTCTCTGATCCAGATAATTAGAGCCCAACACTAGATTTCCAGAAGAGATGCCAAAAGATGTACTGAACATACATGCCAATAGAAATGTTTGCCATGGTCTTTAGACAACAGAGTTCACACAGAGACCTATGGAAACATACCATTCATAGAAAGAAAACTGGAAGTTAGAAAAAGTACATACAGAGAGCTAAAAATATCAGTACTAGCTGATATTTATTAAACACTTAGAATGTTTTAGACATCATAGTAAGCTTTTTATAAAATGGTTTTTATGGGCTTATTATTTCCATTTTACAGGTGGGAAAAATCATACAGCAAGTAAATAGGTGGAGGCAGGGTTTGAATTTATTTCTGACTTCAAGATGACCTCAAAATCTATACTCTCAACACTTCTAGAAGGAAATAGAAAAATCACACAAAAACATGTGTAGACAGACCATTTTCAGGGCCATAATACTGAAATTGTTACACAATTTTTCCCAGTCCTGAGACCCTGGCTTACCTAGAAAGGTTACATCTGCAAGATGTAAAAACTTCTTTGGATTAGCTTGCCTTTTCACTATAGTGAGCTAAAAAGTAATAGGTTTTCCAGTCACGACACTTGCAATTTGGCTGGAGGATGTGAATGGCCCTTTCTGCACTACAAGCTCAATAGCTGTTAACATTCACACAGTAGTTGAAAATTTATATTTTAAAAATAGTGGCTCATAAAAAAAGAATATGGAACAATGACAACTGCAAAAAAAATGGAATAATTATATGCATGAAAAATGAACTGGTGAGTGATACATTATTTTTTTTAAGTAAGACATGTTGTATCTTTAAAAAATGGTGTCTTTAATTAATTATGCCTGACATTAAAAGAATAAGGTCCCTTTACCAAGAATTGTTGAATAAAGCAAAAATCCATGAAAGATATACTCCCTGATATTACTCATAATGAATATAGGTTATTGTCTGGTCAATGCTCCACCATTTCTTAGTTAGACATTATGATTGAAAATAAACAGTGGTTATAAACAACCTAAAGTGATTATCATATAAAATATCTTATTAGATAGAAATGATCCAATCATAAATTAGTTTATTTAGAAAATGAAATTACTTGAATAAGAAAATTTTAAGGTAGAGCTAAGAAAATACACATGTATACCAATTTATTTCACCGTTATATAGACTAATGTGTATAATTGTTTGAGGGTTTACAAAGGACTTTCACGTACATCCTAAGTCTAATGAAATTCCATTTGCCAGATAAGAAAAGTGAGATGCAGGGAGAACAAAGATGGCGGAAGAATAAGTGGAGCTACACCAATCTCCTCCAAACACCAAACTGGAATTACAACCTAATTGGGCAGAAATCATTCAGAATAACCAACAGAACACCAACTGGAGAGAAACCTTATTACCACGGACAGAACAGAAGAGGCTGATTTATCAAAACGTCACCGGTAGGAAGTGTGGAGACATGAGAGGGCTGGTGGGGCTCCCATGGGCAGCAGCTGAAGGGATGGAGAAACATCTCAGCAGCCAGGGTTCCACCTGAGAAGGGTGGGATCTAAACCCCCATCTGGGCTTCCCAGCCTACAGCAACAAAACTGAGAGTAATACAGCACTCAGCTATGAAAAGCAGAAAAACCACCAGGTTTAGCTGGCTTGACAGAGAGACCGAGTTCTTAAAGGGACCACACATGAAAGGCACCCACCTACCCTCGGCTCCAGCAGAGAAAGGGCAGAGTGGACTAGAGGTGCTTGGGGAAAGTTTGGGTCAGTGGCTTTAGAGGGAGAGTTGAGGGAGCAGCCCGTCAGTCCAGTGCATACCCACCCCACAAAGAGCCAGTAGACCACTCTTCTCCAAAGGGCAGGAACCTGAGGGGAAACTACAGTCCCACCAAAAGGAACTAATCCATCCCATTCAGCAGTAGCTAAACCTGACTTCTGATCACAGATTGATTGGATTAGCAACTGAATTAATCTGCCCTTCCCTGAGGTGCCTAAAACTGACAGCTGGTCACAGACTGATTGGATTAACAACTAAAGGAAACAGACATTGAAAGTGGACCTCTGGTAGTCTCCAACTGGCTGACTAGGCCCAGACTGGGACATCAGCTGATGTCACCAAGCACATATCCAGAAAGTAAAAAAAAATGCACCTCTACACCACAGGTCACACCACTAAGACAGTAGCAGACCAATCCAAGAAGCAGAAACAAACAAGAGTCACCTAAAATGGGGAGACAAAGAAATAAACCCTCAGCAAAAGGAAAGGAAGAAACCCTAAGAAGAGTGCAAAATGAAATAGAGGCAAGCACCCTATCAGACATAGAATTCAAAATAATGATGATAGAGAAACTCAATGAGTTCAGCCAGCCCCAAGAAAACTACAAAGAACTCCAGGGGAACTACAAAGAGCTCCAGGGAAGCTACAAGGAACTTACTGAGAACTGTACCAGCATTAAAAAGGACATAGAAACTATCAGTAAGAGCCAGAAGGAAATGAAGAATACCATTTCTGAATTGAAGAACACAGTAGAAGGAATCAAGAGCAGGCTAAAGAAAGCAGAGGATCAGATCATCTAGCTGGAGGTCAATGTAGAAAAAAATTCCCAGGCAGTGCAACAAAATGAAAAAAGATTGAAAAAGAATGAAGTTTTTGGAGAGCTGCAGGACAACCTGAAACATAATAACTTCCCCATCATAGGGATACCATAAGGAGAAGAGGAGGAGCAAGGGATAGAAAACCTCTTTGAAAAAGTAATGGCAGAAAATCTCCCTGACTTCAGAAGAGAAAAAGTCATGCAAACTCAGGAAGCACAGAGCGTCCCAAGGAAGATGAACCCAAACAGGCGCACTCCAAGACACATCATCATTAAAATGGCAAACTTCAAAGACAAGGAGAGAACCTTAAAAGCAGCAAGAGAGAAACAGCTAATAACATACAAGGTGGCTTCCATAAGGTTATCAGCTAATTTCTCAACAGAAACACAACAAACCAGAAGGGAATGGCAAAAAATATTCCAAGCAATTAAAAACAAAGGCCTGCAACCAAGAATATTCTAACCAGCAAGGCTCTCATTCAAAATGGAAGCTGAAATAAGAATGCTAAAAGAAGGCAAAAGACTACATCTCCACCAAACCAGCATTGCAAGAGATGCTAAAGGGTCTGCATTAAGAAGATGAAGAAACAGAGAGACAGACAGGAACACAGGTGCAAAGGGAAAAATAGACAATGAATAAGTACCTATCAATAATAACCTTAAAGGTAAATGGATTAAATGCACCAATCAAAAGACATAGGGTGGTTGAATGCATGAGAACCAATTTTAACTTATGAATGCTTTAAAATGACCTTGTTATAACTAGATTTTACTAAATAAAGTATAATTTGGTATATTGCTTATATCTGCATTACTGCAGATTAAATTTTCTTAGATTGGAATTATTTCACAATACGGGAAACTTATGTTACGTGAAATAACTCAGAAAAATTGAGTGCAGTTAAGAAGAAAAATAAGAAAATGTGGATGTGTATTACATAGAATACATGCTATCTTTCTTATTCACTGTTACAAAATGTATGCTTATTTGTGGGCTTGTAATATATAGATTTTGTTAGCAGTTTATGTTTTAAATAGCAACCAACTGGTGGTTGGTATGATGCGAAATCGGTCAATCTTTGGGTTAGAAAAGATGCTGAGAATGGAGACCAATTTGGATGGAAGTTGCAAACTACTGAACTATATGGTTCATGTACATAGGCAATATATATTCTTATATTAGCATGTAAATTAGATGTGATTCCTTTCAAATAGATCATGGAAATATACATTTCCAGTTATGAACTCCCCCAAACTGAGGATGCTTGGGAAAAGGAATGAATGCTATAGTAAACTTTATTATTGAAATGTGAACATACCTAGTCTCTATCTCAACAGATTTTTAAATAGTTCAGGGGTTAGTTTAGGACCACACAGGAAGTCAAGCACAAGTTAAAAAAATAGCTAGAATACTACTCTACAAAATTATTTAAATTCTAAGGATTTTAATTTTTTACCTCTTCTTAGTAGACATAATAATTTCTTTTCTGGGGACCAGCTGAGCACTGCAAGTGCCATTAATTCTGAAGGCTTCAACTTGTAAAATACATGTAGAGGAAAAACAGGGTATTGAAAGAAGTAAGACCTGTGCACAGCCAAAAAAGAAAAAAAAAATCAATCAACTATTTAAGATGGAGAACTCCAAAAAGAATAAGTTGTAGTTCGAGTAGCTTAAAATGAAGTTGAGTTGTATTATTGGAGGGGGGAGAATCTGACTCAAAAACAATTCATTTTTTACTATGGGGTTGTCACTGTCTCTAGGACAACTTTCACAAAAATGAGTTCTGCAATACACCATTTCTGTGACGTATTTTACAAAAATAGCACTTCAGAGTAAAATCAGTATTAAAGAAGAAAAAACTGCTTAATATATCAAATACTATCAATTGTAATAATTATATAAGCTATCAACATATTTAAATTTTTTTTGTATTAACTCTTCAAAATCTAGTATGTACTTTAAATATGTGTAAAAATAGATATGTGTGTAAATGTATTTTTGCATGTGTTTGGTAATATTGCAATTCATATTACTTAAAAGAGTAATTCTTTAAACAAATGAATTAATATAGGCATTTTGAAATAATGAAAAGAAAACTTTGTATTAATATGATTTGAGAAGCTGACAGAAGGCAGTAATTAAATGGTGAATTGTCTGGATGTGAAAGGAAAAAAACAAGTACATATTGGTGGTTACAGAATAGACAAAGGGATGTTAAGAAGAATAGGGGAAATGCATGACACATGGACATGAACTAAGGGGGGCATTGCTGGAGGAAATGGGGTACTGGGTAGAGGAGGGCTAAGTAGGGGGGCGATTGGGACAATTGTAATACCAAGATAAATAAGATATATTGAATTAAAAAAAAGAAAAGATGCCAAGGACAGAACTAGTAAACAAGATATGAACTCAGGTCATCAACTTCTGCCCTCTCCACAATATTTTCTTTGCAGAAATAGTTGGCCCTTTTGTATGCATGGGAATGTTGTCCAAGTTGTAGATGGGGGTAGATTTGAGGATAGACAACAGGTAATCTCACTTCATGCTGTCATTTGGAGTTGATTAGGAAGGGTTATGACATGGATGCCAGGAACATTTAAAAGTTTAATTTCTCTGTGAACTGATAGTTGTAAAATAATTTTAAACATTTATTTAGAGGAGAGGGAAAGCACATATGGTAGAACTGGGGGGACTTCTGGTGGCTTCTCCAGCTGTTATAGCCTTGCTCTTCCCTGGACTTTATGGCCTTGGAAGGAAACATAACCTCTCTGGTGTTCTGAGAACCAGCATGGCTTTGGAAAATTTTACCATCAGCATTCCTTTCAACCACTCTTTGAAATGAGTTCTGGTAAATTCATTGTTTCCTTTTACCCTTATATCTCTGTGGTTGTCTTTTACACCCCAGTAATAATCTAATAGATTGTTCCCAGACAATTGCTCCACTAGTTGACTCTAGTCAAGCATTAGATTTAATCAAGGACTTTTGCATTTTATTGTTCCCCAAATGAAAATTATCAGCCAAAGGTATTTATTTATGTTTATTATGGTCATAATACTTTTCTTATAATACAGAAAACATCCTTGTTTTCAAGGAGTTTATAACTCAGGGATGATAAGACTAATATATATATTAGTAAAATCAGGTAAAATCAGGTGATATTTAAATAATGAACTATGAAATAGTGAGTTCAATGTCACTGGAGTGTGGAGAAGGAGATTGTATATAAACAGGGCTTAAAATGTGGATAGAATCTTGAGGCAGAATGGGGACAAGAGGATGGAGAAACATGAGTACAATCCTTTAGATTGCAATAAATAATATGCATAAAAGGGACAGTGAAGAGCTGGCTTAGAGGATGAGCACTGAGGGAGTGTGGGAAAGAAGGAGAAACTAGGTCACAATTAAACCTGAAACCCAAGGTGGAATATTTGTTTAATTTGATTAAAAAAAGTCCATCATAGATGACTTTAAAAACATGTGGAAGTACTTTAGGAGGATGAGCCTGGTTAGGAGCTTGGGCAATGGAAATGGTAGTGACTTGGGTTAGAAGCTGGAATTTGGAAGGATGTGCCATCCTTGGAATAGAGAAGTCCAGCAAGGAGCCTACCCAAGAATCCAGACATAAGATCTAGTGAAGCTAGTGATAGAAAGAAAGAAGAGGAACAGTCTACGGCCATACCACCCTGAACGCGCCCGATCTCGTCTGATCTCGGAAGCTAAGCAGGGTCGGGCCTGGTTAGTACTTGGATGGGAGAAAGAAGAGGAACAAATAAAAAGCAAATCTAATAGATTTATCAAAGACAAATAAACAAACATTCATGCAAAGAGATCAAGGGGAGAAACATTGTAGGAATTGAAGTGCTATGGCTTGTGGAGGATTGAGTCTTAATTGGTGTTAAAAAACAAGTTTATGTCAAATTTTAGAAAGCATGTAATATTAATTCAAGGTCCAGTGCAAGTGCTTTCTTCTTTAAAAAGCTTTTCTTAACCTTTTTACATTAATCAAGTTTTCAACAAAATGATTGATTAAAAACCCCTTCTGAGCTCTCATTACTATTTTAATCTGATTATATTATAAAATAAAAGATAAAGAGCTATGTGTTATTTTTTTAATGATATCCAGTCCCTATCATGGAGGTCTGGTACATTTAAGCAGTTCAATAAAGGCTTGTGAATGAATAAATGAATGAGGTAAGAAAGTATGGTGTTTGGATTACAGGTGAGGAAATTTGTCACTAACATTGATAGGACTAAAGATATATTGCTGAAAGGGATATCATTTTCTAATTCAAATTCTCTCTGAGAAAATATTGTCTAACATTTTGTAACATCCTTGGAGAATGTTTAATTCTGCTTTTGCTTCAACACCTTCAATGAAGAGGCAGCTTACTAAATTTTTGGACAGGGTAATGGTTACAAACTTTTCCTGTGTTAAACCCAAAGATTCCTCATTTTAACTTTACTCAATTGCTATAACAATGTCCAATGATGGATTAATTTCTCCCTTTACTTATGTAAACATAGCTATCATGAATTCCCAATAACCACTGTTTTTCTTACATGTAATAGTCTTCATTCTTGAAACTGTTCTTTATGATTCCATTCACTCAATTGCCCTCCTCTAAGTAGATTCTGGGTTAATGGGTACTTTTTCCTTCTTCCTTCTTCCTCCTCCTCCCCTTTTTAAGAGTTTATTTATTTATTTTTAGAGAGAGGGGAAGGGAGAGAGAAAGAGAAGGAGAGAAACATCATTGTGTGGCTGCCTCTCATGAGCCCCAACAGGGGACCCGGCTCATAAATCAAGCATGTGCCCTGGCTGGGAATCAAACTGGTGGCCCTTTGGTTTGAAGACCAGAAATCAAGCTACTGAGCCACACTAGCCAGGACATGATGACTCTTTTTAATGGTGCGATATTAAACATATTACCACTTGTCTGGTTTTGGCTGTAAATAGTTTGTAGAACTATAAACTCTTTTTTATGAGCATAGTCTTTTTCTTAATTTATCTTCATGTTTCGTTAGCATTTTAAAACATATTGAACTTATTGTTAATTAAATTTCTGACTTTTCTCTACATGTGCTGAGATTTGGTACAGTTATTACTCGCTACTGCATTTCATTGTATCATATTCTGCCCATCATTCTAGTCAAATAGTGGCTTTGAATCATAAGTATATCATTTAACATTTAACATACTCTTCATACTTGCCAGGTCTGAGTCTGTGAAAAGTTGTGTATAACATACATAAATAACCTCATTCAAATTATTTATGAAAATATTAAATATGATAGCATCAAGGCTCATGTTTGTTTTATTTATCATTATATTTATGACATCTAATACAATGTCTGGTACTTTAAATTTATAAAAGTCAAAACTTCCCAGATTTATTTATCATAGAATATTTTTTTATTTTAAAATATTTTATTGATCATGCTGTTACAGTTGTCCCAAATTATTTTCCCTTTGCTCCCATCCACCCAAGAATTCCATTCCCTCCCATATTCCCAACCCCACTTAGTTCATATCCATGAGTTGTGCATATAAGTTCTCTGATTTCACCCTCTTCTCTTATTATTCTTAACTTCTCCCTATCTATCTTGTACCCATTAATTATGTTTTCTAATCCCTGCACCATTTCCTCATTTCACCCTCTTCCCCCTCCTTGCTTATAACCCTCCCAATGATCCCCATACCTATGATTCTGGCCCTATTCTTGTTGTTTGCTTAGTTTATTTTTTAGGTTCTGATGTTGATAGTTGTGAGTTTATCACACCTGTTACATTTTAAGGGGTGGAGCCTTACGTATTCATCAGTCCTGGGCAACTGGTTTGATCATGTTTTGATGCTATATGTGGGGGAGGGGTCTGAGAAGGAACAATGCTGCTTGCTTAGCACTCGTCCCTTTTCCAGGCACTCTGCTTTATATATGGGATTGGTGCCTCTCTAGCTGTTTCTCTGGCTGTGGTTACCAGAGTGGGTGGGTCTGTGGAGTTCCACGATCATGGGAAATGCTAAACAGACTCTGCTGAGAGACCAGCAGTTTCTTCCTCCACCCCAACTCCCACTGGTTTTCACAGTCAGAATCAATGTGGCTTTATTCTGCTTGCTCCCCACCCTCCCAATGCTGGAACTATGAACCAAGTGGTCTGGTGTGGTACCAGGAGCACTACACAGGTTTCCATACTATGACCACACTTACTGCTGGTTAGCCACAGTCACCATCCCACTTACAGCTGCTACACAGCAAAACCTTGTGCTGCCAAACTGCTCTACCAAGCTGTGTTCTATCCCAGATCTGCCCCTCCTACCTGTCTGGATGAGTACTTCTTTTTTATATCTTTATTTGTTGGACTTCTGTGCAACTCAAACTTCTGGGATTTCTTGTTGTCTCCAGTTTTGAAGTAGATGTACCTGTTTCTGGTTGTGGAGGGAGATGCAGCATGTCTATTTATGTCACCATCTTGGATTCTCTGAGTTATTAAAAAAATTTTTTTCACAGTACCTGTTAATATCTTGTAGAAGTAAGTAATGCACAGATTTTAGAAGATGATAAACAAAACCCTTAAATAAAAATGAAAATGAAATTTTTCTCAAACGATTTGTTATTCCTAAGCCCATTTTGACTTTTAATAACTATTCACTGTTCATGTGTTCACAAACTGGTTTCTCACTAAACAGTATAAGACATTTAAAAATTGGGGTAAATTTGATATCAAGCTCATGGATTTATAGCAGTGTTTCTGTTCTGGCTGTGCATCAAAATAACTGTTAGGATTTTCAAGGAATCTAGATACCTGCCATTCAGCTTTGGGGTTCATGATTTTACAGGTGGGTGAAGCCAAAGATACATAAGCAGAGTTGCTAATTCCTGGGGTGTGGTTTGGGGGCATCTGCTGTTTCTTCCTTTGTTGAATGCTGAGATACCACACTTTCCCCATCATCCAGCACTATTTTTGTTTTCAGTAGTTTCTCAGAGACTTCTAACAATGGCTAGCAGACTCAAACGCATTCAGAATATGACTTTCTGTTGTTCCCATTTGTCTCTCATCCCAATATTTGCTCCATCCTTTCCAATAAATCCTTCTCCTTGACATAAAAGGTAAAAGCAAAATAAAAATTGAGTAGCTTTGTTTTTTCTTTGTCATCTGTCCATATTATTAGATTGATCTCCAGAATCATATCTACGCCATTCTAAACTAAAATAGCCTTTTTGTCTTCTGTGACATGTTTTGTAAGTTATGGTCCATTCTAGAGATTTAGCCTTCTTAAATTATTATTCACTCTTCTCAAATATTTCTGCATGCCCATTCTTCTCTCACTTCATATATGTACACCGATGCAGGC
Organism: Noctilio leporinus; assembly: GCA_004026585.1. NCBI lineage: Eukaryota > Metazoa > Chordata > Mammalia > Chiroptera > Noctilionidae > Noctilio > Noctilio leporinus. Next base: position 11,106 of record PVIW01006039.1, on the reverse strand, counting down.
CTTTGCAATGAAATTTTATATTGATACTGTGAAAGCAGCATTAAAATGTTTTATGTTCTTTGTTATCACTATCAGGAAGCATTATCAAGAACTTGTTTGCTTATTTATTTATCATTGCACCATTATGTTCTATATCCTCTATTGAACAAACAGGAGAAACAAAAACTGAAAAAAGAGATTAACTCACAGAAACAGTGGCCAAAGTACATCTTAGGTAAATAAGTTGCTTTAAAGTCACTGCTATCCTCCAAAATATATAAAGAACTAATGCGACTCAACACCAGGGAGACAGACAGCCCAATTAAAAAATGGGCAAAAAACCTGAACAGACAACTCACTGAGGAAGATATACAAAGGGCCCCAAGGCATATGAAAGAATGCTCATCACTAGTCATCAGAGAGATGCAAATTAAAACCACAATAAGATACCACCTCACACCTGTCAGAATGTCAATCATCAACAAATCAACAAACAACAAGTGTTGGCGAGGATTTGGGGTAAAGGGAACCCTGGTGCACTATTGGTGGGAATGCAGGCTGGTGCAGCCAATGTGGAAAACAGTATGGGGTTTCCTTAAAAAACTAAAAATGGAACTGCCTTTTGATCCAGCAATTCCACTTCTTGGACTATACCCAAAGAATCCTGAAACACCAATTCATAAGAACCTATGTACACCTATGTTCATAGCAGCACTATTTACAATAGCCAAGTGCTGGAAACAGCCTAAGTGCCTATCAGTGGATGATTGGATCAAAAAACTTTGGTACATTACATTTACACAATGGAGTACTATACAGCAGAAAGAAAGAAGGAACTTGTACCCTTTGCAACAACATGGATGGAACTGGAGAGTATTATGCTTAGTGAAATAAGCCAGTCAGTGAAGGACAAATACCATATGATCTCACTCATTACAGGACAATAATGAACAAAACTAACAACAAGCAAAACAGAACCAAATATATGAATACAGTGAATAGTCCTTCAGTGGTCAGGGGGAACGGGGTTGGGGGGAGGGGGAGGAAGAGGCAAGGAAGGGGAGCAGTTTAGACAAGAACCTAGTATAAAGGAACCATGGACATGGACAACAGGTGGGGATGACTTTGTGGGGAATGGGTGGGTGGGGAGGGGGACCAAGGGGAGCAAAAAGGGGATGGATGTAATACAACAACAATAAAATTAAGAAAAAATCACTGCTATCGGCAACCAAATAAATAAATAAATAAATAGTAAAATTGTTCATATGATTGTTTTTCATCTATCAAAGACATCCCCATGTTGCCTTCATTTAGGGCAGAAGTTGTTAACATGTTACACTGAAGTTCTGTCTCCTCCCTCCTACATGTTCTAATTCGTTTTCTATTTCATTCTCTTTCCATCCATTCTCCTTCACAACTTCCAGCAGGTGACTGAATAATTCTTTCTTATCCTCCAATTATCCACTTAGACGTCATTTCCTATGTGAAGCCTGCCCAGATACCACAGCTGCCTGTCTTTCCTTTTTGTTCACATGGCAGTGGGTACTTCCTTATTCCCATTACTGTTTATCTGCCTTTCTTTCTCAATGGCACATTAGGGCTTGTGTTTTATTAATTGTTGTATTCCCAGCACCCAGGATAGCACCTGATACTGTATTTGACAAATACATGTTGTGTGAAGCAAAAAAGAAAAGATGGCACTTCTCTCTATACCTTGATCTTCCTGATAAAACGTGTCTTTGGTTATATCAGCAGCTGGGCACCAGGAAATCTGTGAAAGAGAAAGGTTTCTTTAAGCATCCCTAGGAAAAATGGAAATGAATGTTCTCAGCTCTCTAGCTTCAGATAATATGAAAGACAAAAAGTATATTGTGTGTTTTTTCAATTCCCAACTGGAGCTGGCAGTGCAAAGACTTTCAGACAATAATTTTGCTATTTGTAAACTGAAGGAATGTGATATGGAAGTAAATGAGGAAGAATAAATATGGAACTACACAGTGTGGTGTTTCCAGTTACTTTTGTGGTGATAATCGCACATAAAAAAGGATGATGATACATAAGGGATAAAACTATTAATTATTTTCCTCAAAAGATAATTCAAATTCAGAGATATTCCATACATTAAACTGAAATCTGCTTACTACAGCTTTTAGAAAAAAAAATTTTAATGTAGTTTATGTGAGATTTCCTACTGGCTTATTCATGATCTCATGTGGTGTAGTTAACCTTCATGAGGGAACCATGGCTTGATTATACCACCAGAAATAAACTTAATTCAGATATAGTTTGGAAGAAAAATGCATGGCACTTTCCAAAATATACATATTTAATATTAGTACTTATATGAAAACATGAAATTTTGAGGACTATTATTTATAAAATATGAATTGACACTCCACTTAGGTTACCATAAATTTGAGGACCTGACAATTTTTGAGATTTGTCTTAAGCCTGATCTAGACTAATAAATATGAAGTAACCCATTTCATTTAGGCCCCCAGCAAGGAAATGTGCTACTCTTGGCAGAACTCCCATTGTAATCTGTAACTCAGGAATAGTGAGCTCAGAGTCTCTAGGACTAGGGTCCTGTGCCACCCACATTTGTGGGCCCAGTTGCCAGTCCAGAGACTAGTATACAGAAGGAGCTCAATATGTGCTTATGATTTAATGAATTAAGTATTTAGCTGCTCAGTGTATCAAAGTGGATTCTTATTGGAGTTTTTGTAGTATTTCACATCTAGGGTTCTGTATAATTGCCATCCTAGGGGGAAATGCAGGTTATAGTTCTAAATAATAGTTATGTCCCAGAATTTTTCTCAGCCTCTGATTTCTCTTGGGTGTCCTGTGCTCATCCTGTGACTTCTAGGTTCAACCTGCTTAGGGAGATCCATTCTTCTTGGGAATTAAGAGAGCAAATTCTATAAAATTCTCTGAGGATGGCTGGCTCAAAGGTAAATTATACTTCCAAGAGCTGCCCTGTTCTCTCACCTACAGCCTACTCCATGCTTGCCTTTCTAGTTTAGCTCCTGTCTCATGGTTTCAGCAAAAGCAGGGGGGCTATGTCCTTCTCTTGCCTTTTTCCTTTGACTTGGGATATTCTCTTGACTATTTCCCCCCCTCTACCTCTGATGTGGCATTTCAGTGACTCTGTTGTTCTCTCCTACCCTTGTATTTCTTTCTTGGACTCCTACTTCATCTCCACCCACTGCTGCATCTGCCAACTCCTTCAACACTCTTTGTTTACCATCACACAACCCCCTTCAGAGTTGGCCACTATTTGCTGATGCCCTCCAGTGAATTGAATTTGTGTTGTAGCCCCTTTAATAATTTAATTGTTTTACAATATAAAATACATTTGCCTTTAAAAAATCAATGCCCATTTTTTTCATCTACCTGCAAAAAAATACTTTACAAATCCTCATTTATTTTTGGTATAGTTGTGGTGGCTGTTCTAGTCTAGTTAACTCCTTCTAGTGCATCATTTTGGTTTTTTTTTTTTTTTTTGGAAAGGGGGCATTTTATTACATTTTCTTTGAAAAAGCTTACAATAGGAGGAATCTCTGAAGTAGATGATCCAGGTTTTATTAAAAAAATAAATATAAAGGTAATACAATAGCATTTAAGTCCCAATACAATTTTCTTAGATTTAATTAATATTCTAAATTACTGCCTGAAATGCTTTGTGTGGGTTGAAGAGAAGAGACCATTGAAATCATAGTTAGTACAGGATTTATGGTAGTATAAGACACAGGGAGTTTATTACTGCCTCTATATCGGAGGTGGGTGCTTTCAGAAGCAGGATTTCTGGCCAAAAGCTACATCACATACTCTGGCAAATGTGCTTCCTTATTTTTCCTCTTGATTCTTAGTCCAAATGAATCCAAATTAATTGCATTTTTATTGATTTTATTCATTTGGCTTAGCAGGGTCATCAAAAGGGGATCATTTATATTTTTATCTTCATTTTGAGATGTGTCTCAAGGCAACTTGTAAAGTAAAAGGCACCAGATCAGTGGTGTTCAAGATCTTATTCTAGTCTTGAGGGGTAAACAGGGATTTAGAGAAAAGCTGCAGGCAGGAAAGAGGTATGCTCACATGTTGCTTTCTCTTTTCAAACAGCCACACATTTATGCTTTTGGTTTAACTTCTGACTTATTTTTGTCTAAATATGTGTGTATAGATTTATTTGGATTATTTTGGTTCTTTGAAAAATATTTTATTATTATTCTATGAAAATGTCTCAATTTTCCCCCTCTTCCCTCCTTCTACCAGCCCATTTCCTGCTCCAACAGTCAATCCCCACACCGATGTCCAAATCCATAGGTTGTTCATACATGTTGTTTGGCTAGTTCCTTCCCCTTCTTTCCACCATGATCTCTCTCCACCTTCCCTGTGATTGTCAGTCTGTTCCATGTTTCTATGCCTCTGGTTCTATTTTGCTCATTAGTTTATTTTGTTCATTAGATTCCTTTTATTAAAAAAAGATTTTATTTATTATTTTTGGAGAGAAGGGAAGGGAGAGAGGCAAAGAGAGAGAGAAGCATCAATGAATGGTTGCTTTTCACCTGCCTCCAGCTACAGAGCTGGCTGGAGAACTGGCTTGCAACCTGGTTACGTGGCACCTGGCTGGGAATCCAAACAGCGACCTTGGGTTCATAGGCTGGTGCCTTATCCCTGTGCCACCAGCCAGGGCAGATTTCTCTTATAAGTGAGATCATATGGTATTTTCACTGACTGGCTTATTTCACTTAGCATAATATGTTCCAGTTCCACCCATGCTATCACAAAAGGTAGGAGTTCTTTCTTTCTACTGCATAGTATTCCATTATGTAATTGTAGCATAGTTTTTTTTTTTTTTTTATCCACTCATTTATTGATGAGCACTTAGGCTGTTTGCAGCACTTGGCTATTGTAAATAACACTGCTATGAGCATAGGGGTGCATAAAAATTTATTTTGAATTGGTGATTTGGGATTAGGATATACTACCAGCAGCAGTATCTCTGGGTCAAAAGGAAGTTCTGTTTTAAAAATTTCTTCAGAAAATTCCATACTGTTTTCCATAGTTGTTATACCAGTCTACATTGCCACTGACAGTATACTAAGGTTCTCTTTTCCCCACATCCTTACCAGCACTTGTTTGTTGATGTATTAACTATGGCCATCTGACAGGTGTTGTTTTAATTTACATCTCTTTGATGACTAGTGATGTTCAGCATCTTTTCATATGTCTATAGGACATCTGTACGTCCTCCTTGGAGAAGTATCTATTTAAGTCTTTTGCCCATTAAATTTTTTAATTGATTATTTTTAGAGAGAGGGGCAGGGAGAGAGGAAGAACGGAAACATCAATGTGTGATTGGCTTTCACCTGCCTCCTTCTAAGGACCTAGCTAGAGATACTGCTTACAACCTGGTTATGTGCCTGACTGGGAATCAAACCAGTGACCTTTGGGTTCACAGGCCAGCACCACTCCCCTGAGCCACAGCCAGGGTTTTTTGCCTATTTTTGAAAATACATATTTTATTTATTTTGCTATTACATTGTCCCAGTTTTCCCCACTTTGTCTACCTCCACCCAGTACCCCATTTCCTCCAGCAATGCCTGCCTTAGTTCATGTCCATGAGTCATGCATATTAGTTCTTTGGCTTCTTTATTTCCTTTGTTCTTCTTAACATCCCTCTGTCTATTCTGTAACCACCAATGTGTACTTTTTTTTCCCTTTCACAACCAGACAATTCACTCTTTAATTACTGCCTTCTGTCAGCTTCTCAAATCATATTAAAACACAGTTTTCATTATTCCAAAATGCCTACGTTACTTTGTTTATTTAAAGAATTACTCTTTTAAGTAATATGAATTGCAATATTACTAAACACATGCAAAAATATTTACACCCATACATATTTTTACACATATTTAAAGTACATACTGGATTTTGAAGAGTTAATACAAAAAATTTAAAATATGCCAATAGCTTACATAATTATTACATGTTAAGTGATAGTATTTTAAACATATTTTATCAAGATTAAGCAGTTTTTTCTTCTTTAATACTGATTTTATTTTGGAATGCTATTTTTGTGAAATATATCACAGAAATGGTGTATTGCAGAACTCGTTTATGTGAAAGTTGTCCTAGAGACAGTGCCCAACCCATAGTAAAGAATGAATTTGGTTTTTGAGTCAGATCCTTCCCCCTCCAATAGTACAACTCAACTTTATTTTAAGCTACTGGAGCTACAACTTATTCTTTTTGAAGTTCTCCATCTTAAATAGTAGGTTTATTTATTTATTTAGGCTGTGCACAGTTCTTACTTCTTTCAATACCCTCTGTATTCCCCTACATGTGTTTTACAAGTTGAAGCCTTCAGAAATAATGGCACTTGCAGTGCTCAGCTGGTTCCCAGAGTAGAAATTATGATGTCTACTAAGTTGAGGTAAGAAATAAAAATCCCTAGGATTTAAATAATTTTGTAGAATAGCATTCTAGCTATTTTTCAAACTGTTGTTGGCTTCCATTGTGGTCCTAAACTAACCCCTGAACTATTTAGGAGTCTATTGAGGTAGAGATTAGGTATGTTCATATTTTAATAATAAAGTTTACTATAGCATTAATTCCTTTACCCGTGTCCCCAGGTTGGGGGCCTTCATAACTGGAAATATATATTTCCATGATTCAGTTGAAAGGAATCTCATCTAATTTACATGCTAATATGAGAATATATATTGTCTATGTACATGAATCATATAGTTTAGTAATCTGCAACTTCCATCCAAATTGGTCTCCATTCTCAGCATCTTTTCTAACCTAAAGATTGACTGATTTCACAATGCACCCATGACCAGTTGGTTGCTATTTAAAACATAAATTACTAACAAAATCTATATATTACACGCCCACCAATAAGCACATATTTTATAACTAAATAAGAAAGATAGCATGTCTTCTATGTAATATACATCTACATTTCCTTACTTTTTTCTTCTTCCTTAACTGCATTTGATTTTTCTGAGTTATTGCAAGTAACCTGATTTTCCCATATTGTGGAATGATTCCAATCTAAGAAAACTTAACCTGCAGTAATGCAGATACAAGTAATATATGAAATTGTACCTTATTTAGTAAAATCTGTTTTTAACAAGATCTCTTTAAGTCATTCATAAGTTAAAGTTGGTTCTTATCTATTCAGCTGCCCTATGTCTTTTGGTTGGTGCATTTAATCCATTTACCTTTGTACCTGTGTTCCTGTCTGTCCCTCTGTTTCTTCATCTTCTTACAGCAGACCCTTTAGCATCTCTTGCAATGCTGATTTGTTAGAGATGTCTTCTTTTAGACTTCTTTTGCTTGGGAAACTCCTTATTTCACCTTCAATTTTGAATAAGAGCCATGCTGGGTAGATTATTCTTGGTTGCAGGCCTTTGTTTTTCATTGCTTGAAATATTTTTTGCCATTCCCTTCTGGCTTGTTGTGTTTCTGGTGAGAAATCAGCTGATAACCTTATGGGAGCCCTCCTGTATGTTATTAGCTGTTTCTCTCTTGCTGCTTTTAGGATTCTCTCCTTGTCTTTGAAATTTGCCATTTTCATGATGGTGTGTCTTGGAGTGGGCCTGTTTGGGTTCATTTTCCTTGGGACTCTCTGTGCTTCCTGAGTTTGCATGACATTTTCTCTCCTCAAGTTAGGAAAGTTTTCTGTCATTACTTTTTTAAAGAGGTTTTCTATCCCTTTCTCCTCCTCTTCTCTTTCTGGTATCCCTATGATACGGATGTTTTTATGTTTCATGTTGTCCTGCAGCTCTCTTAAAACTTCTTCATTCTTTTTCAGTCTTCTCTCATTTTGTTGCACTGCCTGGGAATTTTTTTCTACATTGACTTCCAGCTCAATGATCCAATTCTCTGCTTTCTCTAGCCTGCTTTTGATTCCTTCTATTGTCTTCTTCAATTCAGAAATTGTATTCTTCATTTTCACCTGGCTTTTATTGATGGTGTCTATGTCTTTTATAATGCTTGTGTAGTTCTCAGTAAGTTCCTTATAGCCTTCCTGGAATTTTTTGTAGTTCCCCTGGAGTTAGTTGTTTCTAGTTTTCTTTGAGCTAGCTGAGCTCATTGAGCTTCTCTATCATCATTATTTTGAATTCCATGTCTGAGAGTGTACTTGCCTCTATTTCATTTTGTACTCTTCCTAGGGTTTCTTCCTTTCCATTTGCTGAGGGTTTATTTCTTTGTCTCCCCATTTTAGGTGACTCTTACTTGTTTCTGCTTCTTAGATTGGTCTGCTTTGACTGTCTTAGTGGTGTGACCTTCTTTGGTGTAGAGGTACACTTTTTTTTTTTTTTTTTTACTTCCTAGATATGTGCTTGGTGATGTCAGTTTGTGTCCTAGTCTGGGCCTAGTCAGCCAGTTGGAGACTACCAGAGATCCACTGTCTTTGTCTCCTTTAGTTGTTAATCCAATCAACGTGTGATCTGAGGTCAGGTTTAGGCACTGCTGGTTGGGGTGGATTAATTCCAGTGGGTGAGGCTAATTCCAATGGGTGGGGCTGTGGCTTCCTCTCAGGCTACTGCCCTTTGGAGAAGAGTGATCTGTTGGCTGTATGGGAGATGGGTCAGCACTGAACTCATGGGCTGCTCCCTTAGCTCTCCACCTAAAGCCACTGACCCAAACTTTCCCCAAGTGTCTCTAGCCCACTCTGCCCTTTCTCTGCTGGAGCCCAGGGTAGGTGGTACCTCTGTATTATCATGTGCAGTTTCTTTAAGAACTCAGTCTCTCTGTCAAGCCAGCTAAACCTCGTGGGTTTTTGCTTTTCATAGCTGGGTGCTGTCTTACCCTCAGCTTTGTTGCTGTAGGCTGGGAAGCCCAGATGGGGGTTTAGATCACACCCTTCTCTGATGGAAATCCCAGCTGCAGAGATGTTTCTCTGTCCCTTCAGCTGCTGCTGCCCGTGGGAGCCCTGGCAGCCTCTCATTTTCCATACTTCCTACTCGTCACGTTGTAATGAATCGGCTCTTCTGTTCTGTCATTGGTAATAAGACTTCTCTCCAGTTGGTGTTCTGTTGATTTTTCTGGATGATTTCTCCCCAATTAATTTGTTAATCAGCTTAACAATAACCCACAACCTTCGGACCAACTTCTCCCCAATTAATATTTATTTCTAGTTTGGTCTTGGGAGGAGATTGGTATAGCCCCCCTCACTCCTCCACCATCTTGGTTCTCCTTCTTGTCTATTTTTAATTGGATTGTTTGTTTTTCTGATACTGAGTTGTATGAGTTCTTCATATATTTTGAAGACTAAACTTTTGTTTGATGCATCATTGGGAAGTGTGTTTTCTCATACTGTTGGTTCCCTTTTCATTTTGATAATAGTTTCTTCAGCTGTGCAGAAGGTTTTAAATTTGATATAGGCCTATTTGTTATTTCTTTTTCTTTTCCTTGCCCTAGGAGATATATTGGCAAAATTTTAATACATAGGATATCTGAAATTTTTACTGTCTATGTTTTCCTCTAGGACTTTTATGGTGTCACAACTTGTATTTTTATCTTTTATCCATTTTGTGTTTATTCTAGTACATGGTGTAAGCTAGTGATCTAGTTTAATTATTTTTTTGTTTTGCATGTACCAACCCAGTTCCCCAAAACCATTTATTGAAAAGGCTATTTTTACTTCATTGTAAGCTCATGACCCCTTTGCCAAATATTAATTGACCATAAAGATACAGATTTATTTCTGGACTCCTCTGGTTTTTTCCATTGACCTGTGTGTCTTTCTTATTCTAGTATCAAGTGTTTTGATCACAGTGGCCTTGTAGTATAGTTTGATATCACATATTGTGATCTCGTCTTTATTATTTTTTCTCAAGATTGCTGAGGCTATTCAGGGTCTTTTTGTGGTTTCATATACATTTTTGAAATATTTGTTCTAGATTTGTGAAATATATCAGTGTTATTTTAATAGGAATTATATTGAATCTATAGATTGCTTGAGTAGTATGGGCATTTTAATGATGTTCATTCTTCCCATCCATGAACATGGTGTATACTTCCATTTACTTGTATCTTCCTTAGTTTCTTTCTTTAGTGTTCTATAGTTTTTCAAGTACAGGTCTTTTACCTCCTTGGGTTAAACTTTATTTTTTCTTGTTGTTAATAAATGGATTTTTTTCCTAGTTTCTAAGATCTTATTTATTTATTTTTAGAGCAAGGGGAAGGGAGACAGAAAGGAAAGAAAAGAAACACCAATGTGTGGTTAATTCTTGCTACCCCCACCTGGAGACCTGGCCTGCAATCCAGACATGTGTTTTGACTAAGAATCAAAATGGCAACCTTTTGGTTTGCAGGCAAACATTCAATCCTCTGAGCCATATCAGCCAGGACTAGTTTCTGTTTTTGATAGTTCATTGTTGGCATACAAAAATGCCATTGACTTCTGAATATTGACTTTGTATTCTGTTATTTTGTCAAATTCACTTATTAGGTTGAGCACTTTATTGGTGGAAACTATAGGGTTTTCTATGTACCCTATCATGTCTTCGGCAAGTAATGACAGTTTTACTTCCTCCTTTACAATTTGGGTGACTTTTATTTCCTTTTTTTTTTGTCTGATTAATATGGAAAGAATTCTCAATGCTATATTGATTAAAAGTGGTATAATCAGACACTCTTGTCTTGTTTCTGATCTTTTTTTTTTTTTAATTTTATAGTTGTTGTATTACTTCCATCCCCTTTTTGCTCCCCTCTGTCCCCCTCCCCACCCACCCATTCCCCCCAAAGTCAATCCCACCTGTTGTCCATGTCCATGGTTCCTTTATACTAGGTTCTTGTCTAAGCTGCTCCGCTTCTTTGCCTCTGCCTCCCCCCTCCCCCCAACCCCGTTCCCCCTGACCACTGAAGGCCTATTCCTTGTATTCATATACTTGGTTCTGTTTTGCTTATTGTTAGTTTTGCTCATTATTGTCTCGTAATGGGTGAGATCATGTGATATTTGTCCTTCACTGACTGGCTTATTTCACTAAGCATAATACTCTCCAGTTCCATCCATGTTGTTGCAAAGGGTACAAGTTCCTTCTTTCTTTCTGCTATATAGAATTCCATTGTGTAAATGTACCAAAGTTTTTTGATCCAATCATCCAC
>PVIW01006038.1:81285-94467 GCA_004026585.1 Noctilio leporinus | reverse complement strand
TTTCCCTGGAGTTCTTTGTAGTTCTCCTGGAGTTGTTTACAGTTTTCTTTGATGTGGCTGAGCTCACTGAGCTTCTCTATCATCATTCTTTTGAATTCCTGATCTGATATTCCAGGTGCCTCTGTTTCATTTTGTGTTCTTTCTGGGGATTCTTCCTTTCCTTTTGGTGATGGACTGATTCTTTTTTTCCCCATTTTGGATGTCTGTTCTTGCTTGCTCTTTATTTATTTATTTATTTTTGTTCTTTCCTTGGGTTAACCTGCTTTGCTTCCTTGCCTTAGTTGAGCACCCTTCTGTGATAGGAGATTTGTGGAGTTCAATGTTGTCGTTTCCCAGATTTTGTCCACTTGCTGTTCTTGGTGTGTCCTTTATTTGGGCTGTCTGGTTGTATTCTGTGCCTGTGGGCTTTTAGCAGAAAAAAAAACAAAAACATAAATAAACAAACAAACAAAAAACAAAACAAAACAAACAAAAAAAATACGAAAGTAAAAAAGAAATAAAAATGATAATAATAATAAGAAGAAACGGTTTAGATGGTTGTTCACCCTTAATAATCCCTGACTGGTCCAGATCGAGCCTGGACCTGAGGACTTTTAGCAGAGAAAAGAAAAAAAAAAAGAAAGGAAAAAAAGGGAGAAGTTCACAAGACAAGAGAAACCAATATTAATAAAGAAAGGGTTTAGGTGTCTGTTCACCCTTTATGATTTCTGATTGGTCCAGGTGGAGCCAGAACCTGTGGGCTTTTCCAGGAAGAGAAGGAAAAGAAAAAAGAAAAAAAAAAGAAGAAGAAAGAGGAAGGAAGAAAAGAGTAAAGAAAGGGTTTAGGTGGCTGGGGAAGGGAGGAATACTTAGATTGAGGACTGGGAATGCGTTGTAGCCACAGAGTGAGTAGACTTTAATTCAAGAGTAGGGGGAGGGTATTGGGCATTTAGGTGGATTGAGGTATGGGGGGGATTAAGAATATGTGAGAAGTAACTTTTGCAAAGGATATGTTGGGGATTAATAGTTCATATTGCTCTCGGCATAACTCAGGTGCTTGAGATTAGCAGCAATCCCTTTCCTGAGGCTGCCTCTTTTTCTTGGTCAGGACTTTACAGGTTATAGTCTATATTCTAGCTGGTCTTGGTGCTTGGCAGGGCCTCTGATTGTCACAGTCAGGGCTGATTCTGAGTGTCCGCCCCCAGGTAGGCTGGGCCTTCCATAGCCTGGCTGGGTTTTAGGGCTGCCGGTGTTCTGGAGCCCGCAGGGTTCCCCCTCCCACTCCTGGCGGAGGTTCCTGCCCAGGACGAGCACTCAGCACCTCTGCAGGGCAGCCCGCAACTTCGCTGGTCCATGTGCCTACTGGCCCCGCCCCCGCAGTTCTGGGAGGAGGCCGGGCCTGTCAGTCAACACTGTCCAGGGTCGCCTACACTGCCCCGCGCCCCCGCTCCCGTGGGCACCAATCTTCCAAGCCAACCAGCTCTCCTCGGAGTCCTTTACGTGGCCTCTGCGATGAGCCCCTCCCAGGCGTGGGCGGTGCGGCCTTTGTCTCCGGCAATGGCGGGTCAGTTACCCCCGCTACTAGTTCCCGGCTAGCAGTTTGGAGCTTCCGCCTGGGGGCCTGTGTGGTTGCGCAGGGCTGGGCCTCCCCCCTTGCAGGGGCTTCTAGCTGCTGTTTCCCCAGTGGCCCAGCAGCACAGTTTTTGGCCCTCTCGTTGCCGTGTCCGGTGCACTTCCCGCTCCCCCACTCCGGCTTCCCGCAGGACTCTTCTCCTCCTCCTCTAGCCCAGAACGGAGCCTTCTCTACCTGTTGCCAGAGCGAGTCTCTCACACAGTCCCTCCCCTGCAAGAGTTCAATTCCTCGTTCCCTATGGCGTTTGCCCTCACCGCCCGCACTTCACTGCTGAGACTTCCAGTCGCCAGGGAGCCCGGAACTGGCCCCAGTCAAACGCGCCCCTCTGGGCAGAGCCGCCCCTGCCCAGAGCCGACCTCGGCCCGCCGGCCGGTCAGTCGGGAAGCCTCACCTACTGTCCTGTCGGCCTCCTCTGCTTCTGGGCTGTGCTCCCCTGTGTCCAGATGCTGCCCGCTCCAATTCCTAGGGTCCTGAAGACGTCTCACGCTCCCTATCTTGTCCTCTAGCTGCTTTGGTACTCGAGAACACCATCAGCACTGCTCTCTGCTCTCTACTCTGTCACCATCTTTTCCTCCCTGTTCAACTTCTGTATAGGTTACAGTTCCAAAAGTTGTTTCTAAGTCCAATTTGACCAGAGGCATTTTTAACCTTGCTTTCCCAAATACATTTCTACCAAATAGAGCGTGAGTCTGTTTCTTGAAAGCATACTCTTCTGCTTTTGTTCTATAGCCAATTAGATACCTAATGGTATCACCCAAATCATTAGGTTTTGTCTGCAATGAGGCAGCTGATTGCTTCCCTTGATCTCAGATGTTGTAATGGTTTCCTCCTCAGCAGGCACTCCATAAGCACTTGCCTCTGTGCCCTGTACTGGACAGATTCAGAATGGTGTAAGGTTAGGAAGCATCTAAGGTTTGCTCCACATTTTCATCAGGGGTACTTGTACCATCCTTTAAAATTTTTTCATAATGAGGCCCTGGCTGGTGGCACAGTGGATAAGGCGCAGGACTGTGAACCCAAAGGTCGCCGGTTCAATTCCCAACCAGGGCGCATACCCAGGTTGCAAGCCAGGTCTCTAGCCAGGTCTGTAGCTGGAAGCAGGTGTAAAGCAACTATACATTGATGTCTCTCTCCCTCTTTGCCTCTCTCCCTTCCCCTCTCTAAAAATAATAAAATCTTAAACAATTTTTTTTTCATAATGCCCTGTCATAACCCTGAATTATCATTGGGTTAATAGGCATTTAACTATGCATTTTCTTTAGCAATAAACTTAACATTTTTGTACTTGTCCCAGCCTAGTTCATTTCTAAGCACTGAATACATCATAGTAGGTTTCAGTCTGTATTTGTCAGTCTCCTAATCCTTTATTGACAAACTAAAAAAAATTGCCCATTTCATCTGTCATTTTCCCCCTCTTTTGCTAATTGTTTCTTTATTCACCATTTGTCAAATGACTCATTCCATGTACATTTGTAATACCTTCTATTTTCTCAATGCTTTCAATTTTGAAAAATCATCTCTATTTTTGTTTCCATTTCTAAACCTACACTTCTCTGTAACTGTTGTTGTCAACTCTTCCAATATTGTACTTTTCTATCACAATGAGGGGTCAATGACATTCATAAGACAATTCAAATTAAGTACAAATGTAGCAAACATAGCAATAAGGGGAGGATGCTGGATGGATGAGATACAATGTTTACCTGTTTTCACAATATGTTGGTGGTAAACTGAGTTGACACATTTGACCTGTAGAATAGCTCTGTTCTCATCTATGAAAATTCATAGGGTGGACATTTACAAAATTGCTTTATTTATTAAAAATTTTTTAATTGTACTTTATTTCCACGTAACCCTCTTATACACTCCTCCCCTCTTGCAGTCACTACACTCTTGTCCATGGGTCCTTTTCCCTTTTTGCCTGATTCCTCCACCCCCACAATGGCTGTCAGCCTGCCCTCTATCTATAAGTACATCTCTATTTTGTTTGCTAGTTCAGTTGTTCATTAAATTCCACATGTGAATGAAATCATATGTATTTGTCATTTTCTGACTGGCTTATTTCACTTAGCATATTCTTTAGGTCCATTCATACTGTCACAAAATGGTAAAATTTTCTTTTTAAAAAATTATTTACTTATTTTTGGAGAGAAGGGAAGGGAGGGAGGAAAAAAAGCAGAGAAACATCAATGTGTGGCTGCCTCTTGTGCACCCCCAACTGGGAATCTGGCCTGCAACCCAGGCATGTGCCCTGACTGGGAATCGAGCTGGTGACCCTTTGGTTCTTAGGCTAGCGTTCAGTCCATCGAGCCGTACCAGCCAGGGCAAATTTTTCTTTTTTATGACCAAAGAGTATTTCATTATGTAAATGTCCTGTAGTTGTTTTATCCACTGATCTGTTGGTGATCATTTGGGTTGCTTTCATATCTTAACAATTGTAAGTAATGCTGCAGTGAACATAGGGGTGCTTATTTTCTTGTGAGTTCGTGTTTTGGTTTCTTTGGATATAGTCCCAGAAGTGGGATTACTAGCTCAAAAGGCATGTCTATTTTTAACTTTTTGAGGTGTCTCCATACTGCTTTCTACAGTGTTTGCACTAGTCAACATTCCCACCAGCCATGCAAAAGCATTCTCGTTTCTCCACATCCTTGCAAGCATTTGTTGCTTGTTGATTTATTTATGATGGCCATTCTGTCTGGTGTGAGATATCTCATTGTTGTTTTAACTCTCTGATGATTAGTGACATTGAGCATCTTTTCATATGTCTCTTGGTCATTTGTATGTCCTGTTTGGAGAAGTGTGTATTCTGGTCCAAAAATAGTCACTGAAATGTGAATTGCTGATGTGCTCGTGATTTGACTTGATACAGAGAAAGAATATAAAGAATATAGCTCCTAGGGGAAAATCAGCTAACGTCCCTTTGTCTCTCCGAATACCTATTCCTTTAACCACACATTTAATGGGAACTAGATTATAGTCCATTAAAGGTTGTTGACAGCCTGAAATACTGATATTCTATGCTGAGTGAAGAAAGAGCCATATGTTTTAGACAAGCAGGCTCTGTCTACTTGTTACTGTTCTGTTAAGAAAATTGAGGATTTCTGGGCTGTGTTGTTACACGGAAGCCCGTCCTGTGGAAATGAGTCATAATGCTGAGCCAAAATTTTTCTCAGAAAATAATTTTGAATACGTTCAAATACTGGAACTGTACTGTAGTGTGTACTGTAAATCACCGAGGAGGCAGTTATGGCCTGGAAAAGTTTGGGGACAATTGCCACTGTCCTACATCTTGTCTAGCAGGCAATGGAGCTGGGCTGAACCTAAGGGGTTTGACACCTGAACCTCACCTCCTAAACTTGACCGCTCCCCTGCCCATCTTAATATTAGTTGGTTCAGTTCCCTAGTTTAGAAAAACCTGTGTAATTTGGAAAACTCATAATGGAGTTTCTAGAACTTTTGTCTCCTCCTTTTTATTTGTCTTGCCTTCCACTAACTCCTGCTCATTTCCCACAGAAACAATCTCCGACCTAGGTGTCACTGAAACAAGAAAGGAAGAGGTATTTCTGAACAGAGCTCTTAGTTTTGATACATAACATCTCAGCCTCCTAGTGCTAATTCAGTTAGCACTGTGGCTCATGATTACATAAAGAAATGTTGCTGCATTGCACCCTGCTGTGTAAACTTGTGCGCTGGAGAAACAGCTCAGTTGTAAATCAATGAAATCTGTAATCTGGAGTATCTGCCACTTGGGCGCAAGTTTAGAACTCGATGCAATATGGGGTTTATTATGTGGACCGGTGTTTCTGATCCGGACCTCATTTTCAGAACCTTACATTCTCACAGATGATGCCCAGCCATTTCTCTGAGTGCATACACCCACCCTACCCTATGCGCCTACCCAAGCCCCCAAAGTGAATTCGTTATATTTCTCCAAACCCGTGTTCTAGTTTCAGACCACTGAAAACATTCTGCCCAAGTTTGGCATCTATCCATTTAACTCTTTTATTGGGATGCTGTGAATAGACCAAGAGAGAAATAATTTTATTCATAAATCCCTCCATTCTCCAAAAGAGAAAACAATCCAAAAAGAGTTGATATAATGGGTTTTCTCATACCTAAGTATAGTAGATGAGTATGAAGGGAGTCAAAAGGAGAAAGCGCACCAGAGGGAAATTGATAGCAGAGAGATGTGCTGGAGAGGAGGCTTGGTGGTGGTCAGAGGATGTGATGGAATTGTGTCCAGGAGGCAGACAGATGTCCACTAGATTTTATGACGTTTCTCCTAGGTGGCGACACTGCCCCCTAAATTACAACTTGAGTGAAATCTAAATGTCTTTGTATGGTTTTGGAGTTGGATGTATTGAGGGTCTGTGGATGCGGCCACAAGAAGGTTGGTGCAGAGCACAGGTTCTCTTCCTTTCACTGGGGTAAAACACACAGCCCTGCATTCCCCTCTCCCCAACACGTCCACCCTACACCCTCTTTACTCCAGCTTCACTGCTTTCCTCAGGGTTCTTTCCAGCACGTGAACTTGCTGTGAGCTTTATCAGAATGCTCTTCTCCTGTGTGACTTCCTTCCTCACCTCTTCCTGGTCTCTTCTAAATGTCCCTTATCTCCTGAGGACTTACGTAGCCCCTGTTGAAAACTGTGCCCTGGCCTCCTTACCCACATACTTGATTTATCTCGTTTGTCTGGTTTCCGAGTTAAACTTGAAAAGAGTAGAGTATTCCCTTCCTCCTCCCCTGCCCTTCCCTACACTGTAGTGACTAGTATAGCACTGGACACATAGAAAGTACTCAGTAACTACTTGATCAGTGAATCAAAACAGTGAATGCTGTCCAAAGTAGCCCAGTCACTTGCAGTAACTAAAACAGCAAACAGGTGATTCTCAAAGGATAGTATTACGTAGAATCTTTCTAACTAGGTGAGGAGGCATAAATTGGAGAGCTGGAGATAGGTGTTCATTGAAATCTGTCATGGAAAAACTCATGTTAATTCAAATAATCATGTATGCTTGTTAAATACATGACAAAACGAACATTTATTAGGGAAAACAAGAGCATCCTTGAATTGAAGTATTTGTGTTCTAAAAATTTCTCCTTTAAATCTGCTCTGCCTCTTTTGGAGAAATGCAGGCTACATGTGGCGCTAATCTACCTTTCTTTGGAACATTGCACGAGTGTGTGTATGTGTGTGTGCGTGTGTGTGTGTAAATTAAGAGTTTAGACACAAGGTCAGCTTCCCCCAGCCCCTACTCTGCCCAAGAACAGATCCCAACAACAAAAGAATAAGCATTCTTAGGGTAACATTTACCTTCCTCCCCCCATTTCTCTCCAGAATCCCAAGTTTCACAACACAGATATGCACAGCAGACTCAGGCGAGGGCAGGCACTCAGGGAATCTCTGGCCAACAAGAGTTCTGGGTGTGTGTGTGCTTCCCTTGCCCTTTGTATGACACAAGCTGAACGACATACACACTGAGGCAGAGGAGAAGGGGAGTCAGGGCAATCTCCATTCTGTTTCCCTACTTCGGCCAAGATTGAACAGGCCAAAAGGGACGCTGCAGTGGAGGCAACAGGTTCTCCTCAGGAGGGAGGTCCTTTTGTGTAGAGCAGAAGCCCCGGCTAAGGGCCAGGAGCATGGGGAAGGGAGGCAGCCTCCCTAAGGAGGGAAGAAGTCCCTGCCTTAGCTCCATCAGCTCTGTCAGGTCAGCTGAGAATAGCAGTCGTTCCCATCAAGGCTGGGGAGACTGAGAGAAGCCTAGTTTCAGGGCCAAAGGAACTTTCTCTGATACAAAATTGTTTTCCATCTGCTTACTTGACACGCACTCCCTTTTTGCTTTAATATGAGAACACCGTATTTGTAATGTGAACCTCAACTGCTTGCATCCAGTGGACTCTATGAATGATTTCCCAACCAGGAAACGTTATCAACCTGCTTTTCCACCCCACCACAAACCACCAGCCTACCCACCTCCCACACACAATCCTGTGTTACTTGCTATTCCCCTGGGGCCTGAGTGAACCCCAGGTGACTAACCATAGGAAATAACCAGAAAGTGTCCCCTGGTCGTGCCATGTCTAAAATGACCCTGCGTTATACCATTTGCAAAGCTTGGGGGGGGTGGGTCCTCCAAAGCAGTTTCTTAAACCTTGAGAATCTCCAAGAGAATTACTGGGGCGAGAGAAAGGAACTATGTCCTGTGCTTACCAGCCCTTTAGGAGCACTTCCGTTTTCGTGCCGTCTATCTGAGTATGGTAAGACCAGGCCTCTTAACTGTGTTCTCAATCTCAGGGGGAAAAGGAATTCACTCTTTTACCAGTAAGTATGTTTCAACTGTAGAGTTTTTTTTGTAGATGCTCTTTATTAAGTTGAGGAAATTCCCCCTATTCCTAATGTTCTATGATATTTTACCACAAATGGATGCTGAATATTGTCACAAACTTTTCTTTTTATCAGTTGATATATAATTGTGTGCTTTTTTCCTTTTCCTGTTAATAAAGTAGAAGATTAATTTTTTGATAGTTGATTAAATTTTTAGCATTTAATCAGCCTTGTATCCCTGGCCTAAACCCTACCTATGCTTTTATTAAAAAGCATAGGTTCTTTTATTAAACTTTCATCAAATGACAAAAAAAAAAATTGATCCTAATAAAAACTTACTTGCTGACTTAGGTAGTACATAAGAGGTGCTTTTCTCTGTTTTTGTAGTCCTAGAAAATTATTCAGAAAATTAATCTTTGGACAGATTTTTTTTATCTGTAGAAAACATTATTTTAACCAATAATCAAATGAAAGTACTTCTACTCACCTTTTATGAGCATTTTATGAAAAATTAGATGAATACAAATCAGTCAGCCAAAGAAAGATAAATGCCATGTGATTTTACTTATATGTAGAATCTAAAGAACAAAATAAATGAACAAACAAAACAGAAACAGACTCATGGAGGCGTAGATCAGACCGATCTGATGGTTGTCAGGACAGAGGTTGGAAGGCTGGGCGAGAGAGGTGAAGGGATAGAGAAGTACAGATCGGTAGTTACAAAGTAGTCATGGGACTGCCAAGTACAGCGTAAGGAATATAGTTAATCATGTTGTAATGGCTACATATGGTGTCAGGTGGGTACTTGAAATATTGGGAGAACATGTAAAGTATATGGTTGCCTAACCACTGTGCTGTACACCTGAAATTAATACAAAATAATATTGAATATAAACTGTTATTGAAAAATAAAATAAAATACTTAGATGAATACAAATCTCTACCCTATACTGAGTATGCATTTTGTACCTTTTATGTGGACAGAAGCCATTGCCTTTCCCACAGAGATGGTGCTGCTGTCACTCGCTCCCATTGCCCTGCCCTGTGTTCGCTTCAGGGCAAGTTCTTCAAGCTCACTTGCTAGATCCTGGGCCCTTAGTCAACAGTGGCTCCTGACTTTTAAACTTCTTTCTAAACCAATCATTTAAGATAAAAATGTCTTTATGTTGGGGGAAAAATAACTTTATGATGGCCCAAACTTGACCTTCCACCACCCTTACTGTGAATCTGCCATTGAGAATAAAATACTGATTTCTTTGTAGGCCACTGGATTCTCTACTTAAAGAAAAGCCCTCTTTTATTGGATGCCAACTGTGTAGCTTCTACTCTTCAAAAAATGAACATATAATTTATCATCCAAATAGGGACATGTTTAGGAATGGAAGGGGGTAACTATTAAGAACTTACATCTAATAAAATAATAATGTTAGGATTCTGTGAGGCAAGCAGTTCTGTATAGGTCCTTATTTCTGAAGAGAATAAAACCAATACTTATTAAAACCATATAATGTGCTTAGGCACTTTATTTACATTATCTCCACTTGAAATTCACCTCTGTTGTGGAATGTGGCCACATTTTCAGCCATAAATCTGAGGCTCTGTGACATAAACCCAAGGACTTGACATATAATAGTTTAAAAGGAATTTTAGGAACTCTACTCAGGACAATTTACAATAAGGACTATTGATTTAGCTGTTTGGAGGAAATGCATTAGGTATACATTTTGGCCAAGAGCCAAATTTTAAAATCAATAATTGACTGAAATTAGATATTAATAGAATAGAAGTTTCTAGAGACAAGATTAAGTCTGAAACCTTATCGAGCATGGTAAAGTCAAATTTTGAAAGTCTGACAGTATGGTTAAGGAAAGAATGTATTAACTCCGTCAGCTCCCATGTTCCCTGTGTTGCAATTCTGCGTTCCTAAAGGGATGCTAGCTTTAATCAGACTAATGTTGAATGCACAGTATGAGAAACTTGGCCTTCACCAGTCTGCAAATCTCACAAATCTTAGATATGCTACTACTGGAAATGTTTACCAGCCTATAGCAATTGTTCTGACAATACTTTCTTTTTCTGGTCTCCACAGACCAAATCTATAAAGAATTGGCTTCTTCAACTTGAATTTTGATTAGTGAGAACAAAATGTGCCTTAAGATTCTCTTACTTCTTTAATTTTTTTCTTTTCTTCCTACTTGTTCTTACTTTATTTAGTCAACATTTATTAAACACCTGTACAGAGTATCAGCCACCACTTCAGGAGATGGGGATCCAGTCATGAATAGAAGACAGAAGTTCCTCTTCTCGTGGTTTATATTCTGAGAGTTGGGAAGATAGACAATAAGCAAACTATAAATTAAACATATAATGTGTAAATAGTATTAAGTGCTGTAGAGAAGAACAAAGCAGGTAAGAGATATGAGGAATTCTCTAATAGGACTGGGTCATGATAATCTCTCATGATGTTTTTAAGAGCTTTTTTTCCTCATGGATTCCTTAGGGGCAAATGTGGCATTTAACTATTAATTCCTTATAACAAGATGTGAAGTGTTCCCAACTAGGACACCCCCCCCCCCAAATATCTCATTGTCTAAATAGAATATTAAATAACTGAAAATTAAATATAGTTTTAAAAGGTTATCTTCTTTAACATGTTTTAACTTTAACATTTTAATCTAGTACATCAGATAAGTCTATAAAGATATAATTTATCATGCAATCTTAACTTTGTTTTTCTCATTTATATTATTTTTTTAAATGTTATAAATGTCATTGGCAGAAAAATGATGTAATACAATTCCTAAGGTTATCTGTTGTCCATTCTTTCTCTCTCTCTGCTGAACTGAATTCACTTGTTTTTATTTAGCAAATCCTTATACTGTAGTACTTATGCATAGCAGAACCTAGGTCCAGGCACAGTTCTAAGAACTTGACAGATACTAACTTGTCCTCTTAACCAAGCAAGTATTGCTGTTTTTACCATGTCAAGGTTGAGGACTTGAGAGACTGAGGAGCTTGCTCCAGTGTACATGGATGTCAATGCAAGAGCAAGGTTTTCAACACAGGCAGTCTGGCTGCAGGATCCATGTTCTTAATCAGGATGCTGCATTGCCCAAGATTTTTCCTTGGCCAGGCACACGGTTCAGAGTCCTCTAATTGACAGTCACTTTGCAAGGTTCATCAACTTGGCCTTTCCTTTCAAAAGATAGTTACAGATGGCTTCTTTATATGCTTCACTTTTTTTCAGCTTCCATTTGTTTGCTAAAATACTCAATCTTGCCTTTTAATTTCCTCAATCATATTAAGCACAATTATTTTAATGTTTTGGAGAACTATTGTTGTTCCTGTTTTGTGTC
Source organism: Noctilio leporinus (assembly GCA_004026585.1). Lineage (NCBI taxonomy): Eukaryota > Metazoa > Chordata > Mammalia > Chiroptera > Noctilionidae > Noctilio > Noctilio leporinus. The sequence goes on along the minus strand of PVIW01006038.1, from coordinate 83,174 downwards.
TGCTGTCTATTGTTCCTCTTGTAATCGTATTTTCTTGTCTCCTCATTATGTGTGGGTAGTTTTAATTATGTGCCAGGTATTGTATCTGAAAATTGAGAAGACATTTGAGGGCTAGGATGATGTTATCTTTAGACAGCCAAGGACAGTCAGTGGGTGAGGTCATTCAAAGTGGGACTTTGGTCCCTTCAAGGGCTTGTCTGTTTCTAGTATATATACTTTTAAGGTATTTGCATCAACCAAAAGGCTAAGGGATTTTTATCAGGGTGACATCACCTTGACTTCCTTTGAACTTCAGTTTTCATACACCCAGTTGCACAAGTCTTTTGGAAATTTTGTTCAGCTTTTTAGCCTTTTAGCTGCTTCTTCTAGGACCGCCAGATACCCTTAGGAACCAAGTGGCCCTAAATGTGGGGCTCCCTTTCTGAGTTTCTTTATTCTCCTAGATCTTGACCTCATTTTTTTTAACTCTTAGTTCTCAGATGGTCTCAAAATGCTTTTGTTGTACGCCCCCCCCCCACACACAGCTTTTCTAATTGTGTTTTTAAATGTATTAATTTTAGAGAGTGGGAGAGAAATAGACATTGATTTGTTGTTCCACTAATTTATGTATTCATTGATTGATTCTTGTATGTGCTCTGAATGGGGATTCAACCTACAACCTTGGCATATCAGAGTGATGCTGTAACCAACTACACTACTCAGCCAGGACCTCTTAATTGTTTTTGATGGGATAGTTTGTCCAAATTACGTAGACCACCCTCAATAAGAACATATTTGTATAAACAGTATTCTAGGTAATGAACCAGACACAGTCCCTGCCATCAGAGGCAGCAAGGGAGATAGACAGGGAAACACACAGGATTCAAGTGGGATAGAGTAATAAGACCGCTCAGTGCATGGGCTAAGACCCTGGCCCCTGGAGTTAGAACAGGGTTTAAATCTAAGCTATGCCACTGTGTGGCTTTGTTTAAGTTACCTAAGTGAAGACTCATGATAAAGAGGAGTAGCTAGGTCTGGATGTCAGAATCTATACAGTAGGCACTGGGATCCCAGGGAATGTTATATTTTATTTTTTCAGTTTTATTGTGAAATAATTTAGATATGATTTTTAAAAAAATTTTCAGAAACAAGTAGCAGTGTCTGCCAACACTGCTACATTAAATTTAAGAGATGAGTAAAAACCCGCAGAGGCATATATTTTCCAGAAAGCATTCTAAAGAAATAGGAAGAAGTGCATGTTGAAAGAATCTTAAATATTAACCTCTGTATTTCCTTTAAATGATAGTGATTACTATTTCAAATTTCTGTAGCCCTTTAAATTTTTCAAGGCATATTTAACTCAAAGGAGTTTTATTTTATTTTTTACTTTTTTGTTAACTATTTACATTCAATATTATTTTGCATTATTTTCAGGCACAGTGGTTAGATAATTCTATACTTTACAAAGTGTTCCCCCTGATCTGTCCAGTGCCCACCTGACACCATACAGAGGTGTTACAATATTGTTGACTATATTTCCTATGCTGCTTTGGCTCCATTTAAAAATAGCTCTATTTATGTCAAATTTCACAAATCTATAGCTAGCTTTTGGTAGTATTGCTGTTTTAACAATATTAATACCTCTGGCCCATGAACATGATATACTTTTCCATTTATCGGTGTCTTCTTGATTTTTTCATTAATTTCTTATAATTATTAGAGTAGAGATCATTTTCCTTTTTAGTTGAGTTCACACCTAAGGATTTTATTGTTTTTGATGCTGCTGTAAAGGGGATCAATTTCCTCTTTTTTCAGAAAAATGTTTCATAGTGTATAGAAACACTACTTTTTAAAAAATTTTTGTTGTTGTTGTATTACATCCATCCCCTTTTTGCTCCCCTCTGTCCCCC